>JAHZNC010002099.1:0-23735 GCA_027744095.1 Zhuqinia jingwanae | reverse complement strand
GCCAGTTACCTCCCCAAGTGTCTGAACTGCTTGTACTGTTTGTGCTCCGTCCGTTGTGTGTTGTAGCTAAAGATAAACAAGAAAAGGAAGTTATTTATGACTCAGTACCCCGCGCCCGGATTGTTTTGTGAAAATCCCTTTTTATTGTGTTAGTACTTACTGTGGCTACACCCTGCACTTGTGCTGTAGTACCATCGGGAAGAGTGATGATGGAATTAGTAGGATCCACATGGATAATTGAGACTGATCCATCTGGATTACTGATCGTTTGTAGAACAGTTGGCTGGAATTGGGCAACTTGTGCACCAACAGTAACTCCATACTGATAAGCAAAAAAGAAACCAACTTGCATTATTCATTACTAACTTTACTAACACACTGATATGGGATATCAGTGATATCATATCACCATATACTAATTTTCATTACACAGTAGTTCCAGGATAAAAGATGAGAGCATTTAAAAAATATTTATGTACCGGAAGTGCTTGTGACGGAATGGTTTGCGTTTGGTTTTGATTTGCAGAATGATTATTGACTGAAGAGTGTGTGGAAGTAACAATTGTTGTTGGTGGGCTAGGTTTTGGCATTTTTACAATAGGTGGTTTCGTTTCTACCGGTTCTTCCGAATCAGCGCTAAATACTATTCATAGAAAAGTTAAGTCAAAATAAGAATTCAATTCATATTATTGCAAATATATAATAAGCTCTTTAGCATCCCAAGTGGTTAGCTTTTTACCATTACTATATTCTGTACTTGGAATACTAAAAAGCTTATTAGATACTTTCAATAATATGAATTGAATTCTTATTTTAAAATACCCTCAGCTTTCGAAGGAGCCTAGTTTGCTGTCGTTTTCGAATGGAAGGATTAGTTTCAAATTGATGAGGGCGCTTCCGTTTTTTGGCTGAAGCTATTGCTGCTGCAGCGGCCATACCGACAGGTCCTAATTAATTGCAATAATTATATATGCAATATGTATTTACGTTTATGAGCTTCTGAAATATTACTGTTACACTCGCGCTGTAAAAACAAAATGAAACAACGTTAACATGATTTACCTGCGGCTGCTAACTGCGCCGTCACTTCATCCTCCATTGTGGCCGACATTAAGTCATGTCCATCATCATATTGATGAGATGACCCATCCGACATGCCGTCATCATCGTCATCGTCCAAATTATGCTCCAGAGTGGATGCATTTACCGGCATTATTGCCGTCGTATCATCACCATTCATCGTCACCATTGGAAGAATTTTTTCAGTTTATCGGTTATAGTAGTAGTTATAATGTCCTGTGTAAGGAATTAAATTGAGGTCTCCCAATTTCATGTAATATGTAATTCCAAAAACTAACTGGAAGAAAGTTAAAGTAGCTTGCTCTGTCAGCAGACAGTTGGTGTCTGCACAAAAGTGTAGCGTTATTTTGTATGTTTGTAGTGTAAGTGGTTCCTTTTGACATTCATGTTGAAGAAGAAGTGTCAAGGTCAATATATATTTGTGCTGGAGCTTTTATGGAGCGTCAAAGTAAAGCTGTGGGGAAAATAAATAATTCAAATGGTTATGTGGACTGGATAAAATGAAAAATATGACGTTCTTAGCGAATATTGAGCCAAGTCGTTAGCAATTCAATATTAATTATCTTTATTTTATCAAAATTAAATTCGCAGTGGACACTTTGGTAATAAAACAAATTAACATTACTAAAGAGTATTTCCGGTTTTTTAATAGTTTGTGCTTGTAATACAGCTGCTTAATACATAATGTATACCCAATTAAGTACATACGATTGGTTTAGAATTCACAAACTTAAAGGATTATTGCCACTGACAAAACCTGATCCTAATAATGTGTAGTTTTAGTCTACTCTAATTTCCTATTTATCTTTGTGTGCAAAACTTGTACTGGGTGCAGGGTTACCGCCTTCAGTTTTCTTACTCTGCGGCCCATGGGATGGTGCTGATGATGGAGGTTCAATTTGTATTGCCTTGTACGTTTCCACAAGAGCCCGAGTGCCAGCACCAATATTTGTCCATGTCGCAAACACCATCAAAATAAACCAAGTTTGCCAGGACAAGAAGTACATAAAATATTTAACAATTTTTAAACCAAACAGCATGTTTGCTGGTAAATACTTTCTTGGTAAATCAAGTAGAAAAGCAACTGCCAAGCCTAAATCCACCATTCCTTCGACCATGGAAGCCAAACTTGTGACAAACCAGCCAGAACCAAAGATTCCAAAGAATCCTCTAATAAAAGGTCCGATAATGAACAGTACAGCAGACATTCCCAACCCCACTGCAAATGGAACCGCTTCAAACTCTTTGAATCTTTTATACAAAAAGTATGCAGTGGTAACAAAATGAACAACAATGTAAATTCTTAATATAAAGTGCTCATACTTGAAAGCATAATACAGTCCTGGAAGAAAGGACAAAACCATAAAAAGATATCTATTTGCTGTTTTAACATATTTCAACCAGTCTTTTGAGGAATATGCTTCAATAATCTTATCGAAGATTGAAGATGTGGCGACATACGCCAGAGCGCCTAATATAAAGAAAATGGTAACAAGGATATCTAATACTCCAGTGGTGTCGGGAGAAATGAAGATGAGGTAGTAGACCATCCATGAGGAAAATAGGAGGCAACCTGTTTCTAACGTCCACACATTTCCTGCTTTGTAGTGGCTTTTGAAACGCCTCACAAATTCCTTTCCACCCGGGGATGAAAATAGCTGATCTACGAAAGCCTCAGCAGACATTTTGATTTATTTTTCCTTTCAATCCACCCTATTTCACAATAAAGTAGTGGAAAAAGATGAAAAATAATATTTTATAATAATTGGAACGGTAGTTAGTTATAAAGATGCAAAAAATATAAAATTTGTACAAACGAAATTCACCTGTGGTTTGGCATGTATTTCTCAGAGGAAAACCTTTATTCACAGGAAATTATTTTTCTGACTCAATTCAACTACTCGGCACAGATTTTCGGATAATTTGTTATGCGAGCAGATTTGCACATTTTAACGACTATCCATTCCATTAAAGTATAGTTTGCAAGCAAAATGTTTATTTTTCCCATTGGATATGAGCGCAATAATGTCCTGCTGTTTTGAGATACATAACATCCCACACGTTAACCCTTTTTTGCAATCATGACATTTTATAAGTTATGTTATGATGATGAATGAGGATTGAGGACATATACAGGTAACATATACAGCACAGAACTCACATGACTATATATTATGCTCTTTCAAATGATGACTCATTTCATTGCGCAGAGAACTTGAACCTTTTACTTTTTTGCTCATATTTTGTACTATATTCCTCTTACATAAATAGCCATTGGCCAACATTATAGTAAAAAACACAGCTGCTATGCTGGTTAATACATAATAGGCAGAGACGTACACATTTTTTATGAGCATCAACAACAAACGTGCTCATTTGCAAGACTGGCTAAAGTTACTGTGTAACAATGTGGTTAATAATCATGTGCTAAAGTTAACATTGCAAGTAGCCCATGCTTTGAGAGCTCATAATAATTAATTATCCCCAGCAAAGGAGAGGTAAGCCAATTTACCAAATGATTGCATAACACATCAACTTGTTAACTCCCTTTATTGGTTTGATTTTTAAAGGTATGCCGACTTTCAAAGTACGCATGCATATACAACAATTAACTAATGTAACCATATACGTATGTACAATGTGTAATGTAATGTAATGTGTAAGTATTCCATGTGCAGTGCACGTCTCTTGTTCTTGCAATAATTTAAAAACATCCACAATCCACAGACATTTTCGATTTTTAAAGAGTGTATCATCACATCTCAATTGAAAAAAAGAATAATCCAACTAATGTTGAGTGCATAACGCGGTCACAAAATAAATAAATAAATAATGCTCTGACATCGCGGCATCAGTATCACTGACCAAAAAAAGCTCCCTGCTAAAGAGCGTGATATACCACCTTATTGTGCCAAGTACGGAATAAATTATAAAAAAGCTGTGTGCAGCACTTCTGAAGGGAATATATAAATGCCAATGATGATCATTGAATGATCATGTAAGAACTATTAAAATAAAAAATAAAAATGTGGATTTGTGGATACATAAATATGATTTAATCTTTTTTCCACAAAAGTGTCACACTGTCACTATTTTCAAAACTGTACTCACATGAGCTCCAAAAAGGGGTTACTATTGTCAAGTGGTACAACATTGTATAGTATTGCATTACATTATTGTATCACCTCATTTTTAACTGACACTGAACTGCTACCCCTGTCTGTACTCTTGTTGTTACTCCTGTCTTATTAAATCAGTGCGTCATCTCTTTCACGTTGATGTTATGCATCAAGGTAAACAAATGAAAGAGATGAGATGTCAAACGAGGAAACATATATCAGTGAGTAGCATCATTAAAAAATATAAATACATGAGAAAGTGTAATGGTAATGGTGGTATATATCAAAGGAATATATTATGTATATAAAATATAGCCGAGTATAAAAGTGCACAACATCATCCGATTTCCAACGGGAAATATTTTAATAATCCGAACACTGATGCAGTCAGGTCATTGAGAAGGTATCGTATCAATGACATAGTCATATCATGCAATAAAATATGTAGAGATTTATTATTACTATTACTACGCTGTATGATATGATAATATTATAGTTTCTTCCTTCCAGATACCTATTAATTGACACATATATGTACTTGGAAAAGTAAATACCTTGTACTATAACACACTTATATTTTGTATACATTGCACAATTAGTGTACACACATGCAAGTGATGATGATGTAATGTTATTGGTGTACCAAAACGACTTGCAATATGCAAGTGTATTAGTAATAATAGGTATGTATATATGAATATACAGTGTAATGTTCTTTTATTTCTCTCTCTCTCTCTACCTTCCGTCTTCCGTGTTATAACAAGGATGGATACCTTTCTCGTTTCGCTCTTTTCTTCCAAAAACTGCTCGACTCCGACTTCGGAAGCCGACCACACGTCAGAAAAAAATCAATACTGCCGAAACCTTCCCAACAGGATCCGAATATATTCTTGTATCCACCTCAAATTTTATAAATTGAAATTCCCCCAATATAGCACTGTTGAAACCCGTACACTGTATGGAACAAGTTACCCTAGTCAATTCCAGGGTCAAAGGCTATCTCCAGGTACCAGTTTAACCCTTTTGAATAACTACACCCAAAACCACACAAATATGCCATGCTAAATGATCCGATGATTAACTTAAATTGAATTAAAAAGAGAGCTTTCACACAGCCTTTTGAGATGAGTAAAAGAGGGTTTAAAATCTCCAAAGGCACCCCTTCTATAACAGTTTTGACCTTCACTTCACAACACTAACCGCTCTCAACAAATATATAATAATTTTTGCAATTGCAAACTTGAAATAAGTCGAGTGAAAGCTACCGGTAGAGAGGAAAATATGTGAAATTTCATGGGCAGAAGCATTTCGCACTTGGCTCATACTCATGCGTACCAGTACGCACCTGCGTGTGATTTTGACCAAAAAATTGACAAACTCCTTACCTGTTTGCGTCCCAAAACACTGTCAACAAAGCACCTGACGCGTAAAGCCGGTATGAGTTTCACTTTCACACTTGTGTCAAGGGTTAAGTCCCCAAGAAGGGATTTAAAACTGGTTTATTAGCAATAAAAAATGGAATGACGGAGACAAGTATCTATGCCATTTGTGGATTCCTCCGAATCTATCCAGCCTTTTCCCCTTTGCATTTTTACCTATTCCATTGCATTTCCCACTTTCCCAGTATGTAGTAATGTATGTGGAGCTGGGTTCCTGGTTTTTTTCTCTCTCTCTCTCCCTCACACAATCTTCATCTTCATGCCATTCATCTACACAATATACATTGGAAATTTTTTATACACCACAGTCTCCTGTTCATTTAATAATGTTCAAATGAATGGTTCGTCGTATGTACATACAATTACATATCTACATGTTCCTTTTGGAAAGAAAGCTTGGACTACATGCTGTGTACTGTGTATAGTGTATATCATGTATATGTACATAAGGTATACTATATGTAACAAGCTTAAATAAAATATTATTTCTCTCATATCCTTTCAACAGTGTAATATTAGTGCTCCCTTTTGTGTGTTGAATGAGTGTTGTGTTCCTTGTTCCGTTCCAATTGAACATTTAAATACATAAAGAGGAAAGGCTTGTCCTGTTCACTGTTCTATTCCTAGTTCCTACTACCGTCGTCGTTCATGTAGTTTCACAGGAAAGATCCATGAGCTCTTAAATACATGGCTTCAACACTTAAAGGGTACATGCCATGAACTGTTTGTAAGCCGTGTTCTATGAAGAGAGATGTACAAAAAAAATTGGAAATGCTTTGTGTTTGTATATAAGTTATATAAGTTTGTATTGTCCCTGCAATCTGTATTACACATTTTGAACTGTGCCTTCTCTACAACAGACACAATATTGGATCAATAAATCCTCTTTGTATTTCCTATAAAGATATACACTCAATCATATTGCATATATGCATTTTTCAATCTATGTAGGTTTAGGGAATGTACGTCATTGGTTGTGTATGATTCCAAGCCAAAAATGTAAAATGTCTATCTTGCATCACTGCAAAAAGTGCATGAGACTCCATAGTTTTAAAATGTTCATCTATCCATCTGTATCTTCCTTACGTAATTATTGTGATTAATTTTGTCGATTATATGCTTGCCATACTTACGACTGGAAAAGAGAAATAAGATTTTGTCGGTATTACATTACATGATTAATTTTGTTAGGTACATGTTTTAAATACACGGGCACATAGCTAAAAATGGTCATTCATCATAATAAGTTTTGGATCTTTGGAGAAACTTTTATTTATAAAAAATTAACTATTATAGTTAGCTCCAACAATGCAAGGGAATAAAAAATATTACGTGCTGTCATGTCCCAAATAGGTAAATTACCAACTAAATTTGATGATATAAAAATAGTATAGTAAAACAATTTCCTAAATAATATATATGTGTGTGGTTTCTTATAAAAATAAGCATCCATTGACATTTTCACTACTTGCTTGAACATGAACAACAATATTTACAAGCTCTGCTGCATCTTGATGCATATCTTCTCATAACTACATAAAAACTCTGTTGTGTTACATTTTAAGCACCAAACAGGCAGTCACAGACAGCCAATTTACTTCAGTTGTCAGTATTTTCTTATTTGATGAAAAATGTAAATGTTAATAAATGAGCAATTAATTAATTATGTTCTAATCCTTGCATAATAACAAAATACAGAAGCATTAATCTGCTACTGCACTGACGCTGACGACAGTTTTTTTTAAACCTGATTGGCATATCTATATATCCAATGAATGGCACCTGCTATCATAATCTTGAGCAAAGCTCGTACAACTGTAAAAAAAAACAAGCAATTGTAATAACAGCGCAATGGCTATATAGTGTGTACGGCTATATACACCGATGATGATGATGATGATAGATCGTATGCATGTGCAGGAAGGTAAAGAAACAAAAAACAGTTGATGGAAAACTGAAAGCACATGGTTGGTTTGTTTATAGTTTATATGGTGCGGTGAAATGGTGTGTCACAAACTTTTATTTACCGTATCCACTTGTGAACGCTAATAATTATCGTAATTAGTCAAGTCAAGTAGTTAAGGATCTTGACATTGGTCGAATTATATTATTCAATTTTATAATTTCCCACTTTCATATAACGTTAGTTTGAATAAATAGTACAAAAGATCCTACTACAAAAAAGTTGAAAAAAGGCCATCCACCGAACCGAAGAAAGAGCGCAGCGTATTTACAGCGACGCGGAGAAAGTGAGTTCTACATCTACATAATTATTTATTCCGATAGAAATAGTAAGGACTCCTTACTAAGGAGTAGAAATAGTATACGTGCAAATGGATTTTTGTAATTCCGTATCAGTGAATAGGTGCGTGTCGGTGTGGCAAATGTGTTCAAAAGGGATAAGTGGTTTGAAAAACCTCTTGTTAAGAGACCAGTTGTAAATTAAGCTTTTGAAAAATTATTATTTATTCACGTCACATCTTCTTACAACCACATTTTAGCTTATAAAATTCTACAGAGTACTACTGAAATGACATAGATTTATATAGATAGCTTTTCATTATATTTACAACATGTAAATTACACATAAATATTAAATTAAAAGTACGCAGCAGTGATGACAATACTATTTTTTAACTACAAATAGATTTTCAGATAAATTCATACGAGTTTTATTATACTGTTTTCTTAAAATCCATACAGTTTTAAAAATGTGTTCTCTTTGTATATATAATACTTTCTTAGCGACTTTTACCCCTTTGCATATTTTTCTTACGTATAATATTGTTGGCTTATAATATCTTGTTAAAGCAACGGGATATCCGGAGTTTTAAGACGTTCTTGTCATTCTGTATCAACAACTGTACAGCTTTTTTTAATACTTTTAGGTGCATAGCTTTTTAAATGAGATGCGAAAAATACGATGAATGACTATAAAAATTAAAAGGTCCTTCTTCATTTATGTCCTATTTATAAAAAAAATTACTTGTCCACTTCTCTGGATGATGAAAGCTCGTGCCAAAACAAAAATCTTGTTCACATTCACAGTCTTTTTCAAGCAATACTCCAAATGTACTTGTCTTTGGCTAGCGAACGAATATTGCTGAAAAAGTCATTTTTTAAAGAAAACATTTAAATGAAAAATACAGTAATAATGAGAATCTCGACTCGAGATTATTTTTTTAAGCGTGACAGCACATTATGCGGTAAACTAATTGCCGAAATTACCTCTTTGGCATCTCCTTCCGTACCATCCTTCATGACATTCGCATTTATTTGGAGCGGTGCACTCCCCATGACGGCATGGTAGTGAGCAGGTATGCCTTTGTGACAAAGTTCTATTAGTATGACCCACCTCACAGTGATCTCCTTGATAGCCTGGAGGGCAACGGCAAAGATTAACTCCTTTGCATTTTCCTCCATTTAGACAGGGTATCATACATTTGCCTATGAAAGGGTACAGTTTTGTCATTTCATTTCAACAATCAATTCAATTAAAAAAATCCGTTTTTATTTCCTTTAAATTCTTACTGTATTCACATCGTAGTCCATAATAACCACTTGTACAATCGCAGGTGTCTTTTTGTATGCACTTTCCACCATTCATGCATTTTTCACTGCAGATACCTGAGGAATAATTTAGAAAAGATTATGAATTATGCGACATGCTCTAATCATTGTTTTATTTTCGCTTCCAGCGTATTATCATGGCGTTCTGTCGTTCATGTCAGCTCTCCCGTCGAATACTGAACAAGTATTCAGAAAACCTGTCACCGGGATGTCAAAGTCAGCAAGTACGATACTACACGAATTTAAAGAATGAAAAATTAAAACAGATAAGGGACAGAATGATTCGGGTGGATCACGCGGGGGAATATGGAGCGAACAGAATTTATGCTGGACAGATGGCTGTGTTGGGTAAGATAAAAGTTTTACCACAATTTATAAAAAAAAGGAAATTAGTGTAAATCAGTAATTATTGTTGAACATAGGTATATTGTCATTATTTCAGGAAAAACAAAATCAGGACCCTTGATTCAGCATATGTGGGATCAAGAAAAGGAGCATCTTCGCATCTTTGAAAAACTAATGCCAAAATATCGTGCAAGGCCAACAGTACTTTTGCCGATATGGAATGTTGCTGGTTTTGCCCTGGGTGCAGGTATTGTTTAAATTCAAAGGAAAGTAAAACATGTTTAGATTATGATAGTATTTTACTTTCATCTTTTTTTATCATTTGTGATTTGCAGGCACTGCACTTCTTGGGGAACGAGCTGCAATGGCTTGCACTGTTGCAGTTGAGTCTGCAATCACAGAGCATTACAACAATCAAATCAGGGAGCTCATGAGTTCCAGCCCTGATTTGTCAGAAAATAAAGAGCTGTTGGATTACATTCAAAAATGCCGAGACGAGGAACAAGAACATCACGACACAGGCCTAGAGCAAGAAGCTGAAAAAGCACCTGCCTACAATTTAATAACCAATGCGATAAAGGGAGGTTGTAAAGTAGCCATTTGGCTGTCGGAGAGAGTGTAAGACAGTAATAAGACGTAATATTTATAATAAAAACAGTCCATGTTATCAAATAAGTCTTATTGTCCTATGAATGTAGTCAGCATATTGGAAAATAAAAGTATAATACGACTTTCTCCCTCAAAAGATAATTAATATTATAATAATTAAGATAATTTTTATTACCTCCTTCGCAATGCAAACCAATGTATCCCGGTTTACAGGAGCAAACTCCAGGAGCTGTACAAACGCCGCCGTTCATGCATTGAGGATAACATAATGCTGTTTGGCAGTCTTGGCCCATATAGCCTTCGGGGCATACGCATACGCGATTTTTGTTACAGTACCCTCTATTGGCACATTTTTTGTCGCATTCGGGATCGGGTCCTCGTACGGAGCACTCTTTTCTAAGTCGTAATCGCATCGGGGTCCCTGACAAGGGCTTGCCTTTTCTGGTTTCAATTAACAGTCCTACGGTAAAAGATGCTATTCCACTAGCTTTCCCAGAACATGGAAGGAACACGCTAAATACTAAAAACAATATGATAATTTTTAACATGCGCAAATAGTCAATTGAGCAATGCAATGTACAATATGATGAATAAAAATCTCTTATGGGAAATCCGCATAGTCAAACATGATAATATTATTCTCATTTGTACAAGTACCTTTTGGTCTACGAGGTATTTTCCCACGTGTATCAACTGACACAACGGGAGGAAGTAGTACCTCTTCATTAAATGACTGCAGGCGATCAAAGTTATAAAAGTATTTTTTATCTCCAGCTCGCCAAGTAAAATTCACAACGCCCACCTGTACAAACAAGTCACATTATGGTAGTTGAATTATTATTTTTTAGGAACTTAATATTCAACGCACAAGTCTAACCTATACATACACATTTGTGCTAAAATAAAATTGCTATTGCATATTGCATACTACAATGTTCACTATTAATTTCATAGTACAATAAGTACCTCGGCGGGAATCACCGGTAAATGTTTCTCAAAATCTGGCTCCAATAAATATGGGAGAACGTAGCCGTCCGTTATTATAGGAATAGTCATGGGATAACCTGTGGAAAATACGTACAATTAAAAAAAACACCATAAGTCTTAAGTCTGCATATTATAATTTAGTAGGTTTGCACTTGCGCATGATTACGGCATTTACCACTGAACATTTTGACTTGTTTCTCGTCAATCCACATGGAAAGTTCACTATGTCTATGTCTCCTCGGCCTTTCTCCGTTTCTTTCATCTGCATTTTTCCCATTATTGCCGCGTCCCCTTCCCCCTCGTCTTCCTCCTCCCCTGGATTCAGCGGCGGTTCCATTCCTACCTCTGTTGCTTCGGGAATTTAACTGACCACTTCCGTCGGATAGTGATGCCACAAAGACAAAAGTTATCAATGTGATCAATGTTATGCGAACAAAAGGTTGTTGGAAAGAAAAGAAGTTCATATTTCACAAGAACACCAACACTGTATAATATGCACATATTTAAGGTATGCCAAATTCAATAGTGATGTTATTATTATGCTTTCCAAACTCAATGTTGAGAAATTGTTTAAACATCACCAATTCTTTTTTCGAATTAAACTTATTATTCTCATTTCCCATTATATGTTTTTACTTTTTTATGCCGACACGAATGGAATAGAAGCAAGAAAGCTCATTTTTTTTCGAGCAAGAAAAGTAACCAGGTTTGTATGTGACAATGATGCTGATGGTCTGCTACTGCACTGCACTGGATGCTGCTCATCATATCATCGTCTTCTTCACACATTCATCCGTTTTTTTGCTGACTAATCAAATTTTCACAGACATTGTTCTTTCATCTTCCACATTTCTTAAACTTTTTTATTTTGTTTCTTCATGAAACTAGAAACTTTATATATTAGACCCAGGCTTTGTTAAAAGCTACTTTCAATAAATTTTACTCCAGGAAAAAATGGCATTCCTTTAATTTTTTTATATTTTACTCCTCACATGTCATTTCTTTTTTATCCTGATAGCGATACGCAATAAGTCTCATCTCATACACTTGTTTTGTTTCTATTCAATATAGTGAGATCGTATCATTGTCATTATCATCAAAGTCCGGCGCTACGCTGCTGCTACGTGAGAATTGTGTTACAAGTTACAATATACTTATATGCTCACTGACTATGAGACCTGTATATTGGAAATAGAGGCTTGAGGAGTTACATATTATATGTATCTATATAAGCTGAGTATGATGATGCTGACGAGCATGTGGATTGGATTCCTTTGTTCATTCCGATTTTAGATGCGAAAATCTGGTCAATATTTTAATGAAGTAAATTTTATTGACATTCTACAACAGTTCTCACTTATAAACTATTACTGTGTGTGGCTGTATACTTTTTTCCTTGCATAGTCGTAACAATCCGATTGTGTTATCGTCACAAATCAACTGAAACATTGTGTCGTTCGTTATTATTCCTTATGAAAGTAACAAGACAAAACATGCGCAGATGAGATTAGAGCATGAGGTTTTTTCTCTTCTTTTCCTTGAGGATTATCAGATTCAAAAGAAGAAATATATTTGTCTTTTATGTCATCCCTTGCATCACCATCACATCACTCATCACAAAACTCCACAACAGGTTGTGTCACTTCATATATTTTCCTGTGAGCTCGCATGTTTGCATGGATTGCTGGATTGATGGAACTTGAAAAGTTTTTATCTTTCCTTATCACATTTGTATTAGAAGCGCATAAAAAATACGGTGCAGTTGTTATCATTATCACGAAATTATAAATACGATAAATCAAACATTAGATGGAGTTTAGATTTTTTTTATTGCATAGTGCCCCTCTTGCAACAGCTCTCTGCAAAATTTCCAACGCGCAAAGCAAAGCAGTTGCTCATCAATTCTTTGTAAATTGACAGCCGACACGGGTAACCACTCACATCAAAATGCACCAGTGAACTACAAGACTACTACCACTTTGTGTTTTTTTATACGTAGGTATTCTTTGTACACTTTTGTCACGTTCTTTAAACGTTCTCCAATTTCTCAACTCGTTGTTATCACACGCGCACGTAATCCTGCGACATTTTTTTTCCACAACGCAACGATTAGTTCGATTACTCGTAACGTCTTAGCCTTGTTTTGGCTACGATTCATTAACTGACGTCTTGGTAAGTTCATGATAATATCAGTAATTTTGTGAAAATAAAAATGACACACATTTTTCAACGTTTATTTATCTCCTCCTATTACAAAAGAAAATTCTTTGAAATCATCTCTGCAGATTAAAAGATGATCAGTTTGGTTGGCTGCCTTGCCTTATATGAGAATTAACCTTTTTTAAAGCATGTATTCAAATGATATATACGTATTAACTTGTTACATCTTGTCAATCTTTACATACACCCTTTTTATAAATTTCTCACAGTATCAGTTTCAGCGAGCACTTGTGACTTGTAGTAAGAAAGTAATATGGCAAAGCGCGCACACTTAATAATACCATAATAAAAAGTTAAGTGTGATGAAGTGTTAGAGCTTTCTCAGGAGCTGTTGTACTACGACTACTGTTGCAGATCAACATATTATGTATAATGAAACGATTCATTGTTGTATAAAGAGGCGCACGGTCATCGTCGCTTTTATTGATATTATGAACTTAAAAATGGTAATATGATGATGATGATGCTTGAAGCATGAATACTATTGTTTTACAGGGTATAGCGTGTAATAAATAAAAGAAACAACAACAAAAGGCCTTTTGCCGTTCACTGGGCAAAGGCTGGAAGCCGTCTGACTTCAGATTACTTTGTATATCTTGTACTAATAAGGAAAGTTAAAAAGTTTTGTTCTTCTTCTTTTAACTTCTTCGTTCATAGTGAATTACTTAACACACTGCTCACTCCAAACCCAATCCTTCAACTTCAACAAAACTCTTTCATATAAACGCATGCAATGACGCAGTGTGTGTTGTATACTTGTGGATATATCGTAGTAGAATTGAATGTGTATAGTTTGTAGTACCTCATATTTCTTCAGACATCAAAATGCAAGATGCAATACATTGTATTAAATCATGCAAACAATAAGCAACTCAGCCTCTTCTTCTTGTTCAGGGATTTTTAATATTGATGCAGTCTCTTGGAAAGTAAATGGTGTGTGTGTGTGTGTGTGTTGTTCAATCTATTATTGTAGTTTTTAAGTACAATAAATATACACATACATGCATATCTGTACATATATATATATATATGCATACAAGGTATTATATAGTAAGCACTCAATAAAAATAAGTTGAGAAGTGAAGAAATAAATTGTGAGCGTGGTGAGTATTACACAAAGTAATAATATTACAATCTTACTAATAGCAGCAAAAGGACGAAAAACGAGGCGACTGCCGATGGATGACTGCTGCCACTTCATTTTTCTTATCCTCAATCCTCTTTTCCATCATCCATCCATTCTTCTTCTTGTTTTTTTCTGAACACTTTTATTATTTTGCTCTACTATTACCAGAGGAGGAGTAGTAGCCTTTTGTTGGATCCAAGAGGAGCAAGACAGAAGAAGAGGAAAAAAAAAGATAATCCACAATGCTTCAGTTTAAATGTGCTTTCATTCTTCTTTTAACAACTCAAAGTTAAACTGAAACCTGTATTCTGCCAGCTACTGATCTGACTACTACAACAAAAACTGCTTCTGGTCCTGATGCCAAGTGCCAACCAAGCCGCTATATATTTATTGGGTAAGATATCGTGGACAATGTACACACACAACTCTACTCACAATAACTGAGCTACTACGTACTACTACTACTACTTCTTCTACAACTCTCTGTTGCAATTGCTGCATAATAATATCCTGGATAGATGGATAGTTGTGGATGGGATAATAATTTGTCTTCTTAAAAACATGAAAATGGTAATAAGAAGCAATATTAAAAACAAGTGATGCCTATATAATAGTGAAACAGTCGTATATTACGAAGTAGTTGAGAAGCTGTTGGGCAGTTTTCATGCTTAATATGGCGTGGCACGCTGGCAAGTAATTGTATGTGTATATATAATATATTATTTTTTTTATTATTGTATGTATGTGCTTCCATAGAGGGGAATAACAATAATGGAATATTATATTATCTAACAAATATTTTTTGTTGTTGCTGTTGATTATTCTCATTATCATGATATCATCTTTGAACATGGGATAAAACAAGACTTATTTGGCGGATTAGGTAGATACGCATAGACTGACACCTCAAATATGTTGCTAAATGCATCAAATCGCATGCTTCTAAACGATTTGGACAGATTAACCTCAAATAATTAATACAAATGAAAAAAGTTGCGAAAACAACTTTTTATCGTCGCATGAAAAATTTCGCAAATAAAATAATTACAACATAGCCTCCAAATTTCAAGTCACGTCGAGCCAAATCAAGGGCTCGGCTAGGAGTATTTCCTTTCCAGTGCGAGTCCAATTTTCAATCAATCAATGGTTATGTGCACCTTGATCATGTAAGAACTGATGTTCAAGTCAATTCAAAGACATTACTATTTTTAGGCAATAGGAATAAATAGGTGTGGGCATTCCAAGGAAATGAGTTTGGCACACGACACAAGTTTCACAAACAATCTAAAGATGTTGAAATGCGGAAAATGACCGCAACCAAATCAAATGTTTATATCACCAAATGCAATAGTCATATTATTAATGTACGACAATGTTGAATGTATGTGTATGTATCGTATACGTATGCAGCTTACATGAGAACTTTTATAGATAGACAGATGGATAAACTACAATTCAGTTTGGTACGATGATACGATCTCGTCTTGTTATTTATATTACTGGAAATATAGGTAAAATCATAGTTATAATATAATTATTACATATCACTATATGCTCGAGTTTTGTGTGTAAATGCAAGTCCTTCAAATGATGAAAAATTAAAAGTTATTAGCAAATTCTCAAATGATAATCCTTTGAATTTATACTCCTTCCTTTGTATGTATTTAGTGCATTTATTATCCACAAACTTATTTTTCTGAATGCTTTTGTCAGTTAGTGGAATTATCATATGCATTTCGTGATTATTGTATTGTGACCTTTCCATTTTATTTTACTATTATTGTAATATATCCAATAAATAGCCCACTAACAATATTTTAAGCAGTTTCCGTCATATTATCATGATTACACCACCTTTTCTCCTCTGACCGTCAACACTTTTGACTCATTTTTCTTGTTAAAGAGAAGCAAGTTGTCGGTAAAGCTCTAGATTTTCCCCTTGATTGGTTACACTTTTCAACAGTTTATTCCACCACAGTGTACCTTTTAAAAGATTTTGTGTTCACACAAATAATCCCTCTTTATATGATGACTATTCAGACACACTTTTACAACGAAGTTTGTAGGATAAATATGAATTTCAACAATTGAAAAGGGCATAACCTGATATAGAACAACACACCTCTCGTCCCTCTCTTTCTCATGCTGCTGCTGCTGCTGTCTTGCTGTTTTCCGTCATGTTTTTCTTGACTTTGCATTTGTTACCAACTTTCATGCTACATAAGTTGGATATTATATTTAGCTGGGGAGAGGAATAACACAAAATGACAAGTTAACCTTCCTTTTTCAGAAAAATACATCTTATTTTCCTTTCTTTTCATGATCATAATGATAATTACGAGACGAGAGGCATGAATAGCCACATGGCCAGAAAATGTGCTAGCAGCAGCAGCAGTTGGAACAATTTTTCAAACCGCTATTTTCACCAATTTTTTGTTCTTTCCTGAAGTCGTGCATTTGTCAAAAATAATTACACGCGTGAAACGTGCAACTAGTTTTATATACTATCAACATTAAAACAGTATTATGAAATGAACATTATCCAAATATGCCGGACGGAGTAGATTTAGTATTAACCAAATTATTTGATTTTTTGCAGCTTAATTTTAATTTACAATGTTCTATTAATATTGAGGAAATATTAAGCAAATATACAAATAACATAGGTAATGGGTTTAAAAAATAACCATTCGCACAAAAAACTATATAACGACTTGACACGAAGAAAACAGAATTATGTTATCATTCGTTCTTATATTCATAGCATCAGAAAAACATGTATATTTTAAATCGCATATATCGAAAAGGAAAACACTAGCATAAAAACATGAATAATAAATCAAAAACTAACTCATTGTACACATTTTGTCCTTATCAGTCCTGCCTAATTATTGTTTCACAAAAAATAACCATTTTCAGGACGTGCCACGATATAGAGGGTTGGTGGTTGGACGAATAGAACAGTCAGACATTGTAGATTTTACTCTCCGGGTTACTTACTACTAAATACATAACGATAATATGCAGCACATGTTGTCAATTTGGCCAAATCTACCTTTTCACTGCCCCCTTTAGTGTGCAGATGATGAAGGATGGACAGGTAGAAAGGAAGGTTAAAAAACATCTGAAAAAAACGGGCATACAATTTTTATTTGTGTGTAAACAGGCTAACTTTTTGACATAAAAAATTAGTTAATTTTCTACAAAATCGCCAAGAAAATAGTGTGTAACGAGTAAAGAGAGCATTTCTGTTAGTACAATGTGCATTATATGTACACCTTTACAAGTGCCATATTACATTAAGGGGTGGGCGCAAGAGCAGGAGTATATAATTTCTAGCTAAAAGAATAAAAGAAAGGTTTTACGGGCTTTACTCATTTTTTAGGTGAAAAAAGAGTTTGAAAAGGTAACAGTTTTGTTTTTATTAGTTGATATCAGAACTTGAGAACTTCATATTTACTATTATTACCCATGAAAGTGTGTAACTTAATGATGTGTTATAATAGTGTGTAAGATATGAACGGTTTTTGTGTGTACCTTAAAGTGTTTTTTCATAGCAAGAATCATCATTTTAATCTTATCTCCTTTTCAGTTTGTGGTTGTTGCGTGCTCAACGCATGAACACAGAGTGCCCCAGGAGTCCTTTCTTCAAAGAAAAAGGATGAGGATGAATATAATTGCAAGTAGGTATACAATTTCCTCTTCTCATCTTCATATACATACCTATAACTATTATATTCATACGGCCAGTCAGTAGTAACAATATAGTAGTAGTATGTATGTGTTTAACAACTCTAGTCATGTATCACTCATTTCTTTTCATGCACCTGTACCCTTTTTCCAGTAAGCACACCTTTTTTACAGCAGAACAAATAATAATAATAATAATAATATCAACAGTTTTTCTTCTTAACAGTGTACAACAATAATGAATTTCTTCAAAGGATCAGATGATCTACAAAGGGAAAACGTTGATGTTGACGGGCTAAGAGGACAAGTTAAGCAGAGAAGACAAATAATTTGAAAAATATTGTATTTATATTAAGTATAACATCATCTATCATATACCTATATATGTAGGTACATATATGTATATAGTACCTATACACATTCAATAAAGTGGTAAAATATCACTTGATTTTGTAAGGATACCTTAAAAGATGTGTTGGGAAGATAATGAAGATATTGACCTGTCAATAATTTCACTTTGTTAACTAGGTGCAAATACACCAACGTAGCGCAATGTACCTTTCCTTCTCGATTGATGGTGCGTTTGTTACCTTTTTTCTGTGCATGTGATGTGATTGGGGAGATAAAGAAAGGTTAATAATAAATGTGTTCTTCTCTTTTACAGGAGGATGAACAAAAAAGAGTTTTTTTTTGTCTCAGCTCTTTTTTGTTTGTTATTAGTTATTAGGCGTAATAATAATAGACAAACCATCATAATATGATAAAAATAATAATAGCCTAAAGCGTTTCAAAATTACTCAATCTTTTTCTGATCTAAGTAATAAGTCTTTTTCAAGGGCATAAAAAATGGTACAAAACAAATAAAATCAGTATGATCTAGGAACTGCCTATTAGCTTGATTATCTCTCATACATCCATACATACACTGGAATACAAACTGGTACTCAAAAATGGTACATGTGATACTAATGCAATACATACATTTTCCTCAATCTGTTAAAGTGTTAGGAAAATAAATGTGTGCATTTAGACAAACAACGTTGTTCACCTATTAGTTGTTGTATTATATAACACCAAATACTTTCTTATATCTAAATTCATGTATGGATTTGATTTTTTGTTGAAGAGTGAGCAAATGCATGATGAAGGGAAGAACTGATGAACGGATAATAATGATGGAGTATCTATAACTATTCATTTAGCTGAAAAGTCGATGGTGCTGGTTGATTACCATGAGGCTTTCTGACAGTCCAAAAAGTATATTTTTTGTTTTTTCCTACTCATCCTAGTTCATACACCCATTATGTGTGTATGTGTAAAACAAATAATATTTTTTTTGTATATCATCATATCATTTTCATCATTCCCTATTACCTGAATCTGTAGTAATGCATCTTTTAAGATCATTGCATGTTGCATCGCATTGCGTCTAATTTCTTGTGCCACTTCACTTTTTCCTCGCCTTGAATGATGTGAAGATGAAGATATACATACCTACCTACATACATCCAGCGAGCAACAGAATCCACAAGAAAGCGAACAAACTTCAGTAGATCCAGCAAGCACATCAAGTATTATTTTTCTTCAGCGTGAGAACAAAAAATCAGATAAAAACGATATAATATGGCTTTTGGATGATGATGAATATGATGATGTTGATTAGCTTGGTTTTCTACGTTTGTGTATATTCTGCCATGCCGAGAAAGAGGGAGGACGATATAGTACTGGATGAAAAGTGATGTCTTACAAATGATTTTCTTTTATTGGATTTGTGCATTTTTATTATTATTTCTCATTGACAGTTATCACGACGATGATATAATGATTTGTTGTAGAAAAAGAAGTGGAGTCGTGGTGTGCGCAAGTTTAGACAGGATTTGAAGAAGACATTAATAATATAATGTAATATCAAGTGAATGAACACAAGACAACAACAAATCTAATGATCGTTGTTCCCTGTAAGTTTGGATGTGATAAGATTATGACAGCGATACAGAAAGAAAAAGGGATATTTTCTGCTTTCATCTTCTATAGCTTTTATGCATGTGTGCGAGAATGCTAGTAAGTATACCTTTATGTATGGATGCTAAGCATACCTTTGTATTATGTGCTCAGCCAATAAGATGATAATGATACTTGACACTTAACACCGAACCACTTGTTGATTTCATGTATCCCATTTTTCAAAGATTGAATAACTTGTTCATCGTGTTCGTTGATGGGAAAAGAGGATGCTCAAAACTAAAACTGCGTTATTGCTTAATATTTTGATTGACAGATATATACATTCATATATATATATATGAAATTTAAACCTTGCTTTTGTTATCTAAACCTTTTGCAGCAGCTTCTGTCATTTAGGCAGAAGCTGCTACTCCTTCAAAAGATTTCAAAACATAATAATTATTATAAGTGTATGGACATTATATTATGATTTCATAGTTATATTTATAATTGCAGGAATGGATTTACAATATTATTATTATTACTTCGACAAAGTCATTTCATTGAGAAATATGTACAAGCCCAATATACTGCGTAAGTGCAAGTAGATATCTAAGCATATTTTTAATGATTAGCTATTTTATATAAGAGGAAATTAATAACCCTGCTCCTGGATTTCCAGCTACAATAAACAATTACTTATAAGTTTAAAATATGAGGAATATTATGAGTATTTTATGAATGCAATATGGAGTGCTCCTTGGTAGTGGGAAGAATCTAAATTAATATGAAATGAACGCTAAAGTTGTATTAAGTGAAAAAAGTAATTTATTCATGACAGGCTATTTTATGATGAAAAAATCAACTCCCTTGATTAGAACTTCAATAATTATTATTAAAACCACGGGAAAAAGGTGATTTCAATCAGTGAGTAAGATGAGACTGAGCCACAACAACAGTACATGTTGTGTACTGTGCTTATTGTGCGCGTACGGAAGCTTATCTTGAATCTGCATGTTGTTGATATTGGGGCATTATGATACAACTAAGAAAAGTTGTGAAAAGTAGTAATTTGCACAACACGAGATTTTTATACAATTAATTCCTTCCATGCATGGCCTGTTTTTAGTAGCTGAATATTTTCCTTTGACATTAAGAAAGAGTCATCTACTACTTGCATTAAATCAATCCATCTAATAACCCTGTCTTCATCAAAACAAGACTGGTAGAAATAGGCGTGTTGTTTGGAGGTGCTATTTACTGCACCAATTTACTTATCAGTTGCCACTATAAAATCGTATCATATCATATAATAATAAAAAGGTTGTTTTTTACTACTGAAATCATGACATCCACTTATACACGCAGTAGAGAGAGAGAGAGAGAGAGAGAGAGAGAGAGAGAGGTGCAAAGTATAAAAAAGTGCAGAAATGATTAACTAGCAGCTTGGTTTCACTTAACGCCTCCGGACAAAGAAAAGTTGATTGTGTATTTATTGTCTAACAAGAAAAAAGTAATGAGATGGGAAGAAAATAAGAAAAATGAACGTAATAAAAGGCAACATTTGGTAAGTTAATGATTATGATTACTTACGGTAAAGGAGTCTTTTTATCACTTCATCGCATGTGATGATAGGGTGCAACGTGATGGCTTTAATACATACTATTTTATTTACAACACTTGCATATCTGATATATATATATCTATCTGTTACATAAGTTGGAGTTAGACAATATTTTTGTAGAGCGTACAATTATAAGGGCTTGGAAAAGTGAGTACATTGATTATTAACAAATAGAGAGAAAAACATATCCTCGTAGAGCTAGCCTATTTTATCTGAGTAAATATGTAAAAAGGTGAAATAAATGTTACTTTATCTATTGACTCAAGTGTAGCTAAACATGTTTATTCGCTGCTGCTGCTGCTGCATCTTTACTTTTTTCTTTCGTCACCGGATATTAACCTTGCAAGTTATGAAATATTATGTAGATTCGTTGTTGATACTTTAGCTTTAGTAGTGTTACCGCCAGTGAAAAAAACGGGAGAGAGGATGAATAATGGTTTATCTAGTTTCATATTTTATGCCATAACAAGGCGTTCCAATTATATGAATTCTACATCATTCAAGACAATGTTTTATTTCAAATTTATGCATTCTTGTGCCCTGCCTATCGCATTTTGGTTTGATTTGTCCGTGTGATACGCATATAATGCATGATGGATTACCGGGATCATATACATAATTCAGAATTCACACCATCATAAATACTTTGTTCATGTTAAAAATAAATTTAAAAAAGTATAAACCTAGGTATGTGCATAAATGAAGGAAAGATATTTCAGAACTCATAATTGATCATAATAACGTTTACATGCAAAGAAAACAAAAATAAAGTTGATGTAGCCTTACGGCTATACAATATATGAAGATTCGCGAATTTTTTACTCCCGTAATTGTCTTTATTCGTAACTTAAACTAATCACAGACAGTCGGCTTGTTAACATGGGTAAATTACGTTTTAGATTATTAACGGTAACATTAAAAAATCCGACTATATCGGATTGGGTTAAAAGATTAGGATGAGAACAGTTATTACACTACTATTGTTGAGCTGCTTAAAATTATACTAAATTTATTAGGAACAATAAGTTGTTAATGATGATAAAACTATTTTTGAATCATGGATTCTTTCAGTTATCTATGCATTTTTTTTAAATTTTTAAGGTACATTGTTATATTCAAGAAGAAATTTCAGGACGACATAGGAAACACCTGTTTCTTTTTATATAATTAATTTTTATCTTACGGGGTTTATTTGGCAAACTACACAAACTTGATCAGAGAATAGGCACAAGCAGTACTTTTCGTACACATAATAATGAAATTAGGAAGATACAAATATGATCAATCATAACATCATGCGTCGTACATTTGGCTCCTCAGCCTTCTTCGATGAGACAGTGTCATGAATTTTGGCTCCATCGTCGGTAAAAACTTGTTGAATTGCGGCTTTACAAAAGAAACACTCCCCACGATTCATCAGATGATGTAGTATGCAAGCCCTACAAAATTAAAGCCGTGTTATTATTACTTTTACATCAATTTAGAAATTAAACTTTATCTACATGTTAAAAACTTACTTGCAGGCACGATGATTGCACGGTTTAAAGGTTGTATTCTTTTGATAAGCGTAACATATCGTGCATATTTCATCATCATCAACAGCATCCATTTCGGTTTGCAACTTTTGGGACCATTCTTGTAAATGCGTCACAACATTCTCCAGTGTTCTCATTTCGGTTTCGGACACATCATTTGGAACGTCTACGAAAAAAATAAGAATTTCTAAAACAATACATGAAAGAAAGTTTACCGATCAACTTTAATCAATACTGCTCTTTACGAGTTTGTAAACTAAATATACGGCGGCCATCTGGCACATTAGGTTGATTTTTGCCAAAGAAAAAATTGAGCGAATCAATCTGAAAACTTGGTTCGCATAAAAGCGCCTTTGTTGCAATCATATCAGCGTCTACAATAAAAATTCAAAATGTAAATAGCAAAAAATACACATTATTATATTATTATTATTTGTCCACTTTAAT
>JAHZNC010002098.1:0-16207 GCA_027744095.1 Zhuqinia jingwanae | reverse complement strand
TATTGTAATATGATTGATGTAAGTTAATTCACTCGTTGTTGCACTTTTATATTGATATAGAATTATTAGAATTACACATTATTGTTTTATTCATAAAGTGACTGTTTTCAATAATTGAAAGCTTAAAAATCTTAATGAAAGTACAAAAATTGTAATGAAAACATTATTTGTCCACATATTATACATTATAATGTCATTGACAAAGTACATGAACCATACCATGAAGTATCATCCATCATCATCATAAAATATTTTATAATAAGCACCCCAGTTTAATTTCAACAACGCAATATTTGTAAAATCAAACTAATTATTGTAATCCAGTCTCCCTTGATTGTCATATTAATGATTATAAGTGTTGCCTCAACAAATCTTTCGCCATATTACACCATATACGTATAGTCAATAATCCGTTGCTCATATTCTTACCTGAAAGACTTTTTTTTTTAAATAAAATACACAACTCACTAAGCTAAAAGCCAGTCACGAATATTATGATTGCTACACAATACACGCCACATTTTCGACATCACATAGAAAACGATTCTCTCTGTTTCTATTTAAGGAGGACTCATCGTAATCCCGTAATTACCCACCTTGCGTAGCCTTATTTGGCCTAAAATATCGCAATGACGGAAATACAATCAAGATTTACAATAAATAATCTTACATTGAATTGACTTTTTGATATCTAGTTACGTACTAGGTTTATATAATATTTTGTTTACGTGCATAAAAATATTAGTATAAATTGTTAAGCTTACTGTACGTTTATCACCGCTACAGTCTATTGTTTAATTGGATTTGTTGTTTTATATACAATATAAAAAGTTTAAAAAAATAAATACAAAGTATATTATTTCAAATTAACTCTAAACTTCATCATTATGTATGTTTATAAAATTAAATTTTTAACCAAAAATGACAAACACAAATTATGACTTCACGTACAATGTAATACGTGCTACATCAAAGTCTCATTTTTATAGCGACATGTCCAACAATGGATGCATCCACGAAATGTGTAAACTACCGGGGAAAGAGTTTTACAACTCATCTATAACCGCAATTTTGAACTGAAAAAGATAGCATTTTAGGGGCATAAAAGTAATGACAAATGAAAACTTTATATGTACTATGATTGTTAATTAATGTTACAATTTACGTGCGCATCACAATTCACAATACCTTGTCCAAAGTAATCTCTATCTCTACATCTACCCACACATTTTATAAGAACACGAAATATGAACCATTTTTTATCATCATTATTTTAAAGACCATCATATATCTTACACTCAGAAACACAAAGAAAAAAAATTCTATTGATGCTCATGTTTCTAATAGGCTTACACACAAAGCATTTCCTTACAAGTGGTTTCACTTCTCATCATCATGTTGTTATCAATACCATTTTCCTATCTATGTTATACGAGCCCATTTGATATCTTCTTTTGTCATCTAAACTCATCATCTTTGTTTGGAAATGTCTCCTTTCACTTCTTGTTATTGTGAGTACTCAACACACTCATCGCCTCTTTCTCTCTCTATCTCTCATAAATGGAGACTTCTAAGAATAGAACGCATAAAAATAAGGTTTGTCTGTGAGAGTAAACAAACCGCAGCAGCAAAAATAAATATTGTGTGGCTCCAATGGCCTGTCGTTTGCTCTTCACAAAAAGAAAAGGAAATGAATGGCCCGATATAGGGAGAAAAGACGATGATATGATGATAGCTATGTAGCTTGTAGGAATTGTTTGGACAATGTAAAAAAAAGACACAAGAAGCCGTGGTATCTTATTGAACCACTCAGTCCTTTCAACCAAAAATACATAAGATCACAGTGCAAACAGACCAAACACGACTATTTTTTGTCATTCATTTTATTGAAGACATTATGTAATTCAAAATGTACCAAAGACTAAAAAAAATATATGTATATATAGACAAAAAATCCATGCTCCAATTCACTTTTTCGTTTCCTTTTGACTCCATCATTATTTTGAAGGTTTTGGTGGAGACAGAAAACAACATTTTTTTATTTTTGTTTTCTCCTCTGATCATATATAAATATATAGCAGTCAAACGATGAGGATCAAATGGAAATGTCTCGAATATCATGTAATCTTCGCATCAGTGAACAAACAAAAATGAAATGTGAGGGTGAAAAAAAGAAAATGAGTTGTCACACCTTCTCTTTCTTATGTACATGATGCAACTCGCTTTCCTGTGCTTTTTTTGCTTGCTCAGTTATTTCTTTTAGCCAAAGCCATAAACTGTAGTAATATACTTATGTCATGCCAAAAGTTAGACCTTTCAGATATTATGCGATACAAAAAATCTATGATGTAAATAATCAAAATGACAAGGTTTGTTTTGTGGATGAAAGTGAAGATTTTAATGTTATGCAATATTGAGCAAAATATGTTTACATGAATAGAGCAAGAATTGACTTTAATGAAACACCAATCTCATTTTATTAAAGTCCATTCCGATTTTTATACTCATCTTACACAGATTTTGCGTATCGTGCAGTTAAAACATTTAAAACAAAATTGTAGAACATTTTAATTTTGCGTTTAAATTTTCAAAGGTGCAAATACATTCGTACATGACTATTATATATGTGTTTCCATTTTACTTACTGTCAAAAGACGAATGGGGCAATGCACTTACAATGATACTGACTTTCTATTGTGACAGCTAGATGGAGAAAAGTACAAATCTACGTTTACTCAATCTAGTTATGTTCTTAAGTGGACTTCCATGATTGCACCTTATGTATTTTAAAACTTCTGCACAATATTACTTCAAAGTTTCTATATTTGTAATACTCTTATTGTAAATTAATAAGGTTTAGATTCAAAATCAGATTTTGTACAATAATGCTAGCTCATTGTAATACTTGAGTTGGAATATTTTGTACAACGACTTTCAAAAAACAATAATAATTATTATTATTGTAAAATTCTTTGTGTATGTGTGAAAGCATGCGAAAGCCATCAAAGTGGGACGTTACTTGTCAAAAAACTTTTAAAGAATACAATTTCATTACTTTCATGTAATAACAAGAACGTTATAAATAAGTAGCCAAGCGGATTCCATCCCCCCTCCGTATACACTTTCAAACCATGTGATGCTGTATTCGTAATCTGCTGGCAAGGACATCCCTACGTGTAATTTTGGAGCTCTAAATTCGCAATTTTAACCATGGGGATACTTCCAAAAGGGGGGAATGGGATAATGTATGTGGGTACCTGCATAATGATTGTAGATGTCCTAATGACGTAGATTAGAATATCAAAAACATAATACCAAAAATTTATTTTAGCTTCTGAGATACTCGTGGGATATACGAACGGATGGCCGGTCAGACAGAGCATTCGCATAAACTATCTTTCCAAGTCCTTTGGGCTCGGCTCGTCCGGCTACTTAATAATGATGCAATTTTTATTATTATTATTATTACTATTAATTAAGTATTATCACATGTAAGAAGTTTATCAAATAAAACTTTTCAAACAATAAATTAGTGAAGAATAGTGTTAAATTTTCTTTCTCATTCAGACATTTGTGTACTCAAGTAGTTTAATAATATTTAAGAATATATTTAACAAATAAAATGTTTGTGTAAAATAAACAGCTACGCGATAATTATCATCATCACAATTAGACGGAGATAGGTACAACAGAAATATATGTAATAAAAGTGATAGATGATAATGATCTGTAGATGTTAAAGTCAACATTATACACACACATACATACATACATACATACATTGTCGTTTGTCACACTTAAAGCACAATCCTGTTTTCACTACAAAAGACACTACCCAACTTCAAAGGAAATAACTTTAGCTAGTTGAAGACTTCAAGTGCATGGTTTATTTCCCTTGTCATCCTCATCAAATCAACAGACATTACTATACAGTCTTCTCACACTCACACAAGCATAAAAGACTTGGCTCTTCATCATTTTCATTCATTTATTTACAGTCAAAGGAAAACTTTGTACTTTCTTCTCTTCTTGGACTTGAACTTCATTCATGTCTTCTTCGTCTTAATACCTCAGTATCAGAATATACATGTCCTACTCACTTTCATTTCTTATCATCATTTTGTCAGACAATTCATTTTAATTTCTATTTTAACACTTCTAATACTATTACTACACATAAAAGTATAAAAACTTATGAGCTGCGAGTATGTATATGTTAGTTAGTTCTTGAAACTTATTTAACGGTTCAAATGACACAACAACTGGCTCTTCATCCTTGTGCAATGTGAAATCACGGTTAATAATCATTCTATTTTTAGAACGGCTACTGCTGTTGTGCCGCGCACCAACAAACATCAGCGGTAAAATAATAATTGTACTTTATAAGGAACTTATTTTCCTATGCCTACCTATAGTATACGAGGGTAATTTAAGATATCCTTTCCGGACTTTCCGTCGCGAAAACTGTCATCGTAGTCTTCATATTCGACGTTTTTATATGGCTTTTAAGATACGCTGAAAAACAGGTTACAACTATTTTTATGACTGCCACTTCGTCTCAAATTCATCATGACGAATGCATGTTTCATCTCCGGTGACAATTTGACGATGAAAAAGTCATTTACCTGTGATAACAGACTCAGAGTTTCTTGGCTTGCTTGCACTCTGAATTTCAATTGAGCTTTTGGTCACCCGTATCTCAGGCATGTTTTCTAATGCTCTCTCAACACTTTCGTACCATTTCAACAAATTAAGTATTTTTACGAGACGTTAGTACATATTCCTAAACAACGTTTCTCACTCCAGGTCTAATTAAAGTACTAGAAAGCCCCTTTGAATAACGCAGCTTTAAGCATTACGGTATATGGCATGTAAAGTGTGATTTCATGAATTTTACGCCGGACTCAACAATTCTTTACATAGTGACTAGTTTTGCACAACCAGCATACCATTCGATAGAGGAGACTCGTATGTATCTACTGATATGCAGATCAGTAAACTTTATTTACTACAACCGCTGATATCGCGACCGAAAGTCTGGAAAGGACATATGAAATTACCCTCGTATATCCTACCAGTTCATATGCTTATGTAGCCATATAGCTTGTTTTTTTTTAAATAATAGTGGAACTCAGATTTATCATCACATTAATCCGTTTTAGCCTTTGCACAACGAAATGTACTATAGAAAATGGAACATGAAAAGACACAGAACTTATATATTGCCATCACATCAATAGCCCGTCTCAAGGAAAACGGAAAGCATGTTCAGTAAGACCACTTTTCCATAAAATCAAAGTTTTTCGGCGTTCGTTTAAAGAAACTTCTAGCCATTCTCGGGAAAAGCAAATTATTTTCTTTTGGTCGAAAAGCTTTCTCATTTTTATCTTCGCACGTGGAATAAAGCCTAAATAAAAAGACTGGGAACAAGCTGAGCGTAAAAGAATTTGACATATGAAAAGTTTTTTTTCTTGACAAAGTTTTCGGGCTAAAATGGGCTAAAAAGCTTCTCTAGTAGGTATTCCCATCCAATTTTATTTCAAGTTTGACTGATTGTGAATATGGTAGAAGAAGGGGAAGGCTAGATGGAGGGTTAAGGTAAAAGGTACATCCTGACTTGACTTGAAAATCCACTGACTGTGATCGTATCACATTTTCATAGTTGATTGCCTGTCAGTATTTTGTCTTTCACGCAGTGTAGCAAGGGCTCACTTTTCCCGAAGGGAGTCCTCCATGGTCAGTACACATAAGCTACCTTACAGACTATTATATTCTTATAAAGTTTGATATACATATGCGCGTCTTGACATACATTTAAAACCAACGACATATTAGATAGTAGACAATGTCAGTCTTGTTTCGGTTGAAAAAGTGTTAAGGGAAATTACCATGAAATTGAATATACCACTCTAAGGGATTTGACGAATTAAAACAATCCGTCTAAAAAATCGAAAAAGAAGATGCTATATTTATAAGACGTCATCATATATATTATTACATGGTTGTAGTTAAAATCTCATATACATACATGAAAGATACATACAAAAAGTATTATACACTTTCCCAATTCACTCATCTGAATTAGTTTCGTAATTCCTAATAATTCTCCTAGTTCAAATAAAGCAATGATTGTAAATTACAGTTGATGTATTGCTTGAAAAGAGTGACACATTGTTTCGTATTTATTTGGATTGCAGAGATATTTTTTATAAAACTTTCCAAATGAGAAGGCACATTTGTACATTTGTTCCTACATCTTCCTTTCTTTTACGTCTTATCAGGGTACAAATAAAGACTTTCCAATAAAAGTTCTGTTAAAGTGTGACGTATCAACTTTACATAGCTTCTGTTAAAAAGGACTGCATCTAGAATATATGGGGACACACTGATAATGTATAAAAATACTTTAACTATCAACTCAAGGGGACGTTTTATCTAATTTATTTTCATACACATGTTATGATGATGGAAATGCTGACACAACATGCCCCGTTAAAAATATTAAAGTGCTGCTAGGTAGGCTAGGTAAGTTAAAAATGTATGCACAAATATTATACATACATATATCTAGGTATAAAGGAAATATGAAGCCGACGTGAGGACGAATCTTCGATAAAAAAAAACCACTTCACATTTTTTCATTTCCCCCGAAAACAAGAAAAAAATACAATATCGTCAGCTTGGCAGTATGAATGAATGGAGCAGTCCCTTTTTTAGGATTTGATTTTATTTTGTGCCGACTTTGTGGATTTTGTTCGCGACACGACCTGCCTGTGTACAATTTTCAAGTGTGGGAGAATTTCTAGTTTTGTGACTGTCAAGAAATAACAAAAGGGAAAGACAGGGAAAAAGTGATAAGAGGGCAAAGAAAAAAGTTGAGGTACGTATGTGTTATTATTTACGATACTATATGTACTGTTGCAAAAACTTAAACGTTAAACTATATGCACATCATTATATTACATGATTATCTTTATGCAAAATCCGATATATGTGCTCATCTTAGTACAGTCAGTGTTGGACACACCAAAGGCAAATTGCTGTTTAAAAAAGTATATTGAAATTTAAAATAAGCTTTTATCCAACACCAATGTTATATGTTAATATCTTAATAATAAGAAGCAGAATAAAAAAAAGCAAATGGAGCGCTTTTTTCAACACTGCGTACAGTATATATGTATATGTATGTATGTATGTATAACAAAGATGCGGGCTGTTATTATTTATTATACTGCTGTAGTTCACACTTATTTTTTAAATCTTCATTCATTATGATAGTTAGAGTGCAGAGCAGGAAAATGAGGCGAAAAGTAGGGACATCAGTGAATGACAGACAAGAGCCCTTATAAAGATCTGTTTCGTCAGATTTCCACTACTTGTCATTTTATGTACTCTACTATGTTCACCACTCACTCTCACTACAACAGACATTTATAATCTTCATGAAAGGGACTAGAGTAGAGTAAGAAGAGTACAAAGCCTCTCTTTCACTCTAGCTTGCTTTCTTTTTCTTTACCAACAAATAATAATAATTCATCTTCTTTATTCTTCGTTTTTATAATAAGAATGCTAACCTTTCAAATAAATTGTAGTTTTTCAAAATGCGAGGTTTGAAAGAATACTTTTTTTTTGGAATTAGAGCACAGTTGCGTGAGTGTTTGCAATTGAGCAACTATCAAACTATGGCTTACAGTCACAATCACAATCAGTGTAAGATAATAAACGACGAAGCGGCAAGGGGAAGTTTTAATATACATACCTCCATTTATTGTTCACTCGCTGCAGAATAATGGAATTTTACTGGGGAATGAGATAAGATTGTACACATTATGATAATGGCAGCACACACAAACTTTTAATACATAAGTCGAGTAGGTCGACTGTGCTCCCTCTTTTCACTTCACTCAGCCAGCATGAATTTCTGATTTGATAACAATAAGCAATGCAATAAAAAAGGGACAAGAATATATTTATTCGTGTACAAAAGTGCAAAGCAGTGCTGGTAGTAGCTTACTTTTACGAATATTACTCGTTTTTTACGCAGGTTTCCTTCTCTATTCTTTATTTTCTACACTTATATCACTAACATGGTAGCAACATTATTAAAGGCAATGAAGCGTGCATCCGTGTAATCCTTTGTAATGAATTTGCTCTGTTAAAAAATGAACAACTTTATAGGAATGGAATAAGAATGCTTGGGCTTGCTTGCGTAGTCAAGTAAAAAATATAATATCTTTAACTTTCAGGCAAAGAGATTTTTCTTACTGTTTCCAACCAGTTTTGTGGAAGACTGTTATTCATGTTCATTCCTTCTAATTGTGTATCATTATATTATATACAAGCATATGTATGGGAAAAAAGTATAAGCAGTGGTGGTGGTGGTGGAGCTGAGCTGATTGTGAGTTAGATGCCTTGTGAGTATAAAAATCCACCTTGCATGAGATTTTCTCTTTCTCTTTTGTCGGCAGAAATGGTGGCTGTAACAGCGTTTCCTCTCTTTTTTTCCTTTTAATTCCCTTTCATGCGGGGTCACGAAACGATAGGACATCATTCATTCTCTCTTTTCAGGCATTCCATTTTTCAGCCCTGAAAATGGCAGAAAGAGCCTTATTAAAATTCGTGTAATTAAGGTATGTTGCAATTGGAATGTTCCTGATATTATGCTCGTCATATATTTACCGGGGAAAGGTTCAAACTGGGATCCGCAGTTGATTATTATCATTATATTGAACCAGGGAACTAAACCTAGAAAATATTACCTCTGCGTCGATTATTGAGACGTAAATACTGTTGTGAATTGGAAGTTTTGGAGAAAAATGGAAAATCCTATACACTCTTGTCAAAGAAATTATTATTAAACGTGAGTCGTGTGAGACGGTGTCAAACAATACAATCCAACTTAACAGCTCAACTTTTTTACATTCCGTAGAATAAAAAATAAATAAACAAGTGAGAGACTAAAATGGGGATTCTTTAACGCATTCCATGATTTCATAATACTCAGCCGATATGGCACTTTCCAAAGTAAATTGCAAGGCTATACAAAAGCCATAACCATTTCAATTAATTTTCCTCTTACAAAGACGATATGATGATGATTTGAGCTGATGTAAAACGCAAAAAATGCTTGAGCGAACCGCTCCAATGGAAAAAAATGGAACAAAATGTACCCTACATTTGAGGTTTCTAAGATTTACTTTACGTTTTCTCAACTTTTCTTGGTATCTTTCCCATCTTTCCCGATTTTTTTTTTACTTCAATGCCAATGCAGCAGTGCGAAACTAAGTTATTCGCCACATGACACCACTAACAAGTTTTCATACTAAATATAGCTCTAGCTTTAATACTATTTTTTAGCTAATCTATACAATAAATATAATACAAAAACTTTGTGCTTCACAAACTTCAAACTATTAATAAAAGCTCTATTCGCTGCTGTGATCATCATTGCTATTCGCTTTGTATTTTTTTTAAAATTTTTGCTTGCTTGCTTGCTTCCCGTTCCATTTCCCACTGATAATATATCATGTCCATGCAAAAACTTCCGAGGATCTCTCGAAAATATGTACATTTGCAGAAATGTTATGGGGAACAATGAAATATTCAACATTCTAGACGAGGAAAAAAGTACTGCGGTGAACCCATTTATTTTTTGTTTTTTATTATTTCAGCATCGCTTTCAGATAATCACACAATATGTAAGGCGGAAACGATAAATGGAATGCAATGCCAATGACAAAAATTTTACTGCAAAGCTTCATGTGTACATTATGTGTTACTCTGCATTGCAAAGATGGACAGATCATCAGTATACCATATAATCTTACGCTACTCTTATTTGGCAATGCAATAATGCCTGCAAAGTCAGCAAATATTTCATTCAGTCAAAAAAGTTTTTATATTTTTTATTTTATATGCGTTACTTTTTCATTCTTTTTGTGAATTTGAGAATGATGAGATAAGAATAAGTTATGTATGTATTACTAAGAGAGTAGGGGAACAATCAAATGAAAATGGATAATAGCTTAGAAGGATGGTGATAGAAAAGGAAGCCAACTCGCCTCCACTCACTATATAGTCCTGTTGATGACGCCGGCTAGACTGCTGCATTATAATAAGCACTGCTGAGATGCGAACAACAACAAAAAAGTTTTCTTCCCTACTCACTCAGCCCCGGAACCAAGTAAAAGAAACGAGAAAATCTTGCCATCAATTTTTATACCCTATTTGGTAATACCATGTCGCGCTAACAAATAAGCTGTTGCCGTACTCATAAAACTTTTTGTGTGACTGAGCAACTTCCAAAGAAATAGAAGCATTTGCAAAAAAAACTAAGAGTATAAGTTCCTTTTCATAAAATACTTTCACGCTTTTCGTTCTGTCTCTTGTATACCTGCATACACATGTGTAGTAGTACATTATATGTTGTATGTATGTTTGATATAACTTTATTTGCAAAAAAAACTACAAACTTTTCTACCAAAAGCTTACCTTTACTGCTTTTCGGTAGTGAATAATTTTGCCCAGAATCAGGAATAGTAAGTTTAGAAGCATCAAAGCAAAAAAGCACTACAGACCAAAAGGAGTACATGTCATTTGAGTACAGTATAAAAAGCACATATCACTTATTTTATTGTGAAAGCGTTTACGGGGAAAGATCCTCAAGGGAAACTAAACACATTGCTCGTATTTGCGGCAAATGGAAAAACGCGTGTGTCAAGTATAAAAAATACAATAGTGTACTTACCAAACTCGTGCCAGAGGTAAGAAGAAATTATTACTATTATTTTACTTTTATGTACAGGAACAGGATCTGTTTTAATATGACTCCTACGTACATGGCTAATCTCTATTTTTATATTTTATATTTCTATTTATTTGTATACCAGCTACACAAATACACAAATAAAATGTTTACTTTCCCTATAACCTTTACTCCAGCTCCTCCCTTTGACGAGTTTCTTGTGAGCATTGTTCATTGTTGTGATATTACTCGGAATTGCTTTTGAATGCTTCCGTTTTGCGTGGGTGTGTATTGAACGAATCGGTATTATAATTTTTCCTTCCCCGCCTTGTGGTTTACCTAAATTTGAATACGTGAGACTCAAAATAAGTGTCTTCAAAGAAATCCAACACACATTAACAATAATGTAATTGATATTTTTTAATTTGGCATCTTGCTAGGGCACAATGAATCAAAGGAATTCTAAATTAAATAATTTTGTGTACGTCAGTACAAAAGTATTATTGATGAAACGTCTTTAAAAGTAAAAACGCAAAGTATAAAATAGACCTTACAAGATACTTAACAATGTGACGCATAACATGAATAACATAATATGTATACCAACCACATATTATAGATACATGTATGTACCAATACATAATATATATTTATGTGTTAGCAGAATACTTTTATAAAAAATCCTAATATGGAATTTCCGCTTTGTTTCGTATTTTGCAGTCATACTTTACAGTGTTCAGCATAATAATGGGGAAAGGAGAGATTGAGATTCCTGGAAGCAAAAAATAGTACCATCTCTGCTGGCGGGTGCGTGGTGCGTGCCACATAATAACGAGGACAATATATGAACAAAGTTTGCAGGTCCTTATAGTCCTCACACAACTTACACGCGCTGATGGGAAATACATAATACGGGATTACGCCATATAATTTATATTTATACCAATTTTATACATCCGCTGCGTATGTAGTTGATTTGATAATGCAGCAAAAATGCTATATAGTTTGTTCAAAAGTATAAAAGAATTCCACTGAAAGAACTTATATTGCTGTTTTTTTTGTCCGATCATTGGAAGTTTCTTAAAGAGAAAAACGACAACATTGTTATTTCCTTCTTTTGCACAATCGTACCAACCCATTGTCTCAGTTTCACCCTTTGAAATATAAGCACATACATGTATGTTGATCATGACCATTTGTCCGATTGCGAAAGTATACTCTTATATTGTGTAAGGTAAGAAGCATTCCAAAAATAGCTTGGATGATTATGATGTTGATATCAATGTAGGCTTTTTGTTGATTTATATATACATATAGGCCATGCATACTTTCAAATTTTGGGCTCAAAAAATGCAATGTATGCATATGTCAGTATTTTTAAATGTCGATTCTAAATACTCCATTGACTATGAGTGCTAGGCAGGAGGATAAAGACAAATGGATTGCATGACTATGCATAATAACAAGCAGAACATGTACCTATGCACATAGATACATAGATGTTTCATGTAGCAAAACTTTAAGTTTAAAAACGGAAAATTTTCCTACTCTCATACAAAAGTATTAGAGATCTAAAGACTTTAAGATTAAAATTTTAACCGCGCACGCTGAACCACGATCCAGAGGGCTAATAAACTTAATTATTCCGTAGCTGCTCGGCTCAGCATATTTTGCTTACATGTTTTGCACAATGTCTCGTAATTTTTAAATTAAACATACCCAATGCGTACGTATCATAACGACTTTTCCCGCTCGTATTTTATTAATCTATTTCAACTTATTCATTTTTTTTTGCTGATTTTAGTATTTGGAGCTGAATAGATGTAAGCTTGTTGAAAATTTCATTCAAAATTACAGCATGACTCGTTTAATGTGATGCGCAAAGGAAGGATACATTTTTTCTTGAGAAGGTCAGACCGTGCAGACTGACAAACCCAAGCTGTGAATATTACATACCACTGCACTGTCTTGAATTATATACACATGCCATATGCCACAATACATCAACATAAAAAACTTAGCAGCAGAATATATAAATCTGCTGCTCTACTTTCCGTTTCTATTTTTATGATGATGTATACATGAAAGCGGTTAGGGTTGAAAATTTAGAGAAAACGAGACGTAGTTGCTGTTCTTCTTCAACTTTGGTTACATCACATCACAGATTATACTCTGTTATTAGTCTTTACACTTTTTATAACCTTTCCACTATAGCCTAAGGGCTACTTATCAGAATTCCTTTTCCCTGACATGTTGTATAAAATGTGATATCTGTGATGTGTTGATGTGAGAGAAGCGAAACCATTCATGTGCAGTGCCTACTAAAACTTGTTCTCCTTTTTTCCCATTTTTTGTGCTCTTCTGTCAAAAATACTTGACTGCTTTTCCTCGATTTGCCACATTTTTTTTTCGCATAAAGCTACATTTTCCCGTTCGGCCGGGAAGAATATAAAAAATCATAATAACAATATATCTTACGTACGTAATCACTCAACAACATATAATCATAAGATTCAGCTTTTTTTTTGCTGACTTTTACGTTTTGAGAATATCCTTCAATCCTGCTGATATGTTATATTCACATTCAACATTACTTAATTGTTATTCTCAACAATATTTTTTATGAAAAGGGAGAATCCTCCCATTTTCATCTTGGTTTTATATCATCTCATTGCACACAACATATTAAATGCACTGCATGTGTGTTTGTGCCTGTAATATTTCATCCATCAGCAAACTCTTTTTTTTCTTCGCATCATCACCGAATGTGATATAAAATATAAGTCAAGCATGCATGCTCACTACGTAGATTTATCCTATCTTTTTTTTTGCATAATAGCTTGCTTTTTCCACTCCTAAAGAAGAAAATAAGCTAAAAGCATTTAGTATTATTTTATTATTATCATCATGGATGCCATAATATTTCTTAGATGCTAACAACAGCAGCAGCTGACGCAGTAGTGGAATTGGAGACAGAAGTATATTTTCTTTAACATACTAGTCCCATAGTCCCATTTACTGCTACAAAAAGATGTCTAGTACAAGAGTTTTCTCAAGCACGAGAAGGACTTAGCGTGGTCTACTCCGCTGAAGTGCTCATAAGCATTTTCCTCCTAAAAAAAAGAAAAAAAAATCTCTCCGAGAAAATCCTTCCAGAGAAAGAATTCTGTTTTGACAAATGTGGCAATATCAACAAAAAAAAGTTATTTTCTCCTTCGAGTGTTTCTGATCTTCTGGAATTTTTTCTCCGAAGGTCTATCGAAACAACAACTTTGAGTTTTGCTTTACATTATGCATAATACGTAATCACAGGGCTTAATAAAGTGCACTGGTAAAAAAGAATATGATAGCGCAACTACATATGTTACTACTTACATGTTACTCATGTTCATGGACATTACGGCGTGCACAAAAAAAATTGGAATGCTTGAATCTCAAAAAATGCCGTATCAGCAGTAATATAATAAATAATAAACTATGCGCTGCGGAAGTTTTAAGGGGGAAATTATTACTAAATTTGATTCCATCATAGCATTATCATCGTGCTCAAAATTCGCATCTACATACATAACAATCACTTTACTATCTCAAGTGCCATACCATTTTAGTAACAAAAAAACAAATTAGTATGAAAGCATGTGTGGTTCTGAGTTCTGAAGCACTTTACGCAGTAGTATACTTACTTGGTGGCAAGACGTGTTGTGCGCTCCGGTGGAAACGTTTCCCATGTTAGCAAATCTACAAACAAGAGATAAACTCCACCCTCATAGCACAAGACATCGTGCCACTCAGTATACGTAGTAAAATTACTATTATTACATGATTGCATTGGTTGGAAGCTTTCTTTAGAGAAACAGATTGAAAGACGCACAAGTTTTCATAAAACAGCAATTTTAGAAATGTTGCTTATATATCAATCTATTCAAAATTATTGTGATGTAAAATTTAGCACCCACCCACGCAAGAAAATTCAGTTTAAAATGGTTCATTATATTATATTACTGACTTCTCAACTCATTCTCATAATAAAATCTTAAATGATATTTAAACCCTTTTATCCTTAAACCCTTTTATCCTTAAACTCTTTTATCCTTAAATCCTTTATATATATGTACATGTCATTCATGTTTCCTCCATGAGTGTTAAAATTAACGAACCACTTTACTTTGTATTTGATTTCGTCTTCTATATTTTATACATACGCACTACTCACAATCAGTCAAGCCAGTACCTGTAATCTACCTTGGTATATAAATATGCAGTCATTTATGTATTTCCATTTTTATGTCAAGTGCCACGATTTTAGGCACTGTAGGATTTTGGATTCCACTCACGTTTACTCGTTGCGTTCTCATTTGCCTTTCAAGATATTCAACCTTTTGCTGTTGTTTTTCTTATATATACATACCTAAGCCATAATACACAATACATATCATATAGGTATGTATCTATATAACGCAATACAAGGGAAAACCCCTATAGGTATATTACTTAGAAGTTTGCTTTTTTCCTTAAGAAAAAGAAAAGTCTGTGTATAGTGTGAACACATTTATTCACTTCAAAAGTGGTGTAGGGTAATAGGTGGAGTGGCAGTTACATAATGACATGGCACGTCATGTGTGAGTAAAAAAAAAAACTTTAAAAAAAGGTGAACAAAAGTTGTAAGTATATAGTAGTCAGTAGTTCCAGTACGCAAGACAAACTAAAAATATTTAATACCTACTCTTAGCAAATGCAAAGTTATGTGTTTAGTTTTTTTTAAGTAAAAAAGAAAATGTGTGTGTGTGTGTATTTGTGTGAACAGTGCACTGTACACATTCTTCTGGAACTAATTTGCATACCATACGAAAAGCTCCCACTTGTCTGCTTATGAAACTTTCACTTTGTACACTTTTGAAGGCATATTAATATTAAGTAAATAGCTCTGTATACGTAAGGTTGTTGAAGGTAGTATTTTCCTTCAAAATATTTACATAAAATGTGTGTCGGCCAGTTTCTTAATACCTTGTGCCACTCCAACACAAAGAGAAGACCTACAATATATATGATACATGCATGCATGCATACTTCAACTCACAACTAATAATAATTTCAAACTTTCCACTAGAAAAAAAATCTAGTCTATACAAACTCTCAAGTTGTTGATATTGCTTTTCATGTTATTTTAAAGTTTAAAAATAATTTTTCTCTTGCTTGAACTTTTATACTTTTTGTTTTGGTGGTAGAAAATAAGAAATAAGAAACGGAGGCCAACAAGCAACGGGGGAAAGAAATGAAGAGTAATCGACTCATGGGCAGAATCAGACATTGTGCCGTGCCTGTTCAGCTTGTTATAAACCTACTTAATAAGTAGCATTTTTTCTGATTAAAATGCTTTCTGTGATATTTCCTTATTCTCCCATTTTTTCCCTTCTTTTCTTTTTTCCATTCAACCATTCACCACAGACCATACCACCAAACATT
>JAHZNC010002097.1:0-12678 GCA_027744095.1 Zhuqinia jingwanae | reverse complement strand
CATAATACACATAATATGCAGTGTCGTGTGTGTGTCTGGTAAAAAACCGTTTTTTATTATTAAATACAAGTTTTTTTTTCATGTGTTGATGAATGAAATCTTCTTCTGGGCGACCAACAAGGTTACTGTACTTTGATGTGTGTGTGTGACGACAGCAATTACATTGTGTATCATCATTTTTATTATCATATTCCTGATTTGATTGTTGGAGAATGCGAGGAGTTTATAAGAGGATAGTACAGAGGATTTTTTAAAGATTTCACTGAGATTCAAATGTAAAAGTGATCTCTTGTAGTAATTTGTTCATTCATTCTCAGTGAATAATTTTTACTGCTTTTATTGGATCTATAAAACAGGAATGTTGATTGTATAAATACAGACTTGAAAAAAGAGAGAGAGAGAGACTTGTTGCATGTTACATCTTGTGACTTCTTGTGTGGAATTTGCGTTTGTATATACAAAATACATATACAAAAACCGTTTCTTCAGGAATGAACATTAACAGCTTGCTGCTCAGCAATTTCAGCCTTTTTCTTGGTTGTGTATTGCTGTAGTGATTATTGACTCTTTTGCGATGAGGATAAAGGATAGCTTTGATGTGGTTGTATGATTGACCGAGAATGTTGATGATCTGACAGTTGACGCAAAAAAATACTTGTGCAGCTCTGAACTTAAAGTTTTTCTGTTGTTGTTTAGTTTTTTGGCTAAAGTTGAAACTAAAAATGAACATACAAACAATCTTGTTTTTGAGCTTGTTGATTGTTTAAAATGGTCATACCACGCATGCATGCCATCGATAATCTGATCAGCTAGCCAGTGTGTAGGTATACGGCTGTCATAATCTACAAAAAAAAACAACAACCGAAAAGAGATAAACAAAGAAAAGTGGAGATCAACATCAAACTTGTATATGTATCCCTTGTACGAGCATAATAATAACTGCACAACAACAGGCAAAAATGATAAAGTGAACTTGATTTTTCCTTGTTTCACAGTTTCATGAACAATCCTGCTTCTGCAATAAAATCTGAATTATTTTCCGCATGTTTTATTATGGACACGGATCTTCTTGTTCAAAAGAAAAGATATTGCTTCAAATAAGATCATCGCAGCAGTTGGTAAATTTAACGTGACTTTGGCAATTTAAAGATAGACAGACACAACCTGTAACGTTCTTGTGGTTTTTATTAATCTGAGTGAATCATCATCATCAACGTGAGCATATTACATTAAAATTCCTCACGTGGTCGTTGTTCCTCCGTGTTTGATTCTGATTAAATATTCGAATCTCTTCAATATGGTTTCAATTTAAATACATATATCACACATATTGGAGCACTTGTAGCGAGAAACGCTTCCAAGGCAAAAGTAAAAAATCTCAGAGGAGCCGACGATAGAGATAATTGGGTGGATCCTTTTGTAACGTAACCGAACTTGCCAAAATAAAAAGTGGCAATTCCAAACTTTTCTGATCCTTTTTCCTGATTCGAGCAAAATTATTGTACAAAAATAATCCTACAGGATCCAGATTACATAATATTTAAGTTCAGCTGTTCAAAACCATTTGTTAAGCCATGTCTTGCTACTTTTAAAAAAAGTGACAACGTGCTGATTTCAAAACTCATGCTTTCAAACAAGAACAGTTGAAGAATGCATATTTTTGCAAATGGTGATCTGACGATGACGTAACTTGCATGAAATTCACGAAGAACGTGACGAAACCCATATCCCCACTCAAATAAACAGTGCAAGTGCAACAAGAACATTTACCACAGATTTTATATACAGCAAAAAAAAAAACACTGAAAACAATTTAAAATCTACTCAAGGAATACATGACGACGATGATGCAGTTTTTTTATATATTTTTAAACTGCGCTGTGGTGTGAAATAATGACATGACATTTGGATTAAGAATGTAGAGTGCCAGAAGAAGAGTTTTGATTCTTATTCAATAACATCAACACAACAGCACGACATTATGAAAAGAGGAGTTTTTCAAAGTTTCAAATCACACTAGTTGAAGTAGTAGTCAAGACAGCCTTGTCCCATGAAAGTTATTATTGTGTGTGACTTGAACCAAGTTCATTCTCCAAAGTGAAAAATAGCGTAAAGAAGAAGAGAAGAAAAAAAAAGCTTTTAAAACCTTCCAAGAACTTGATCGTCGGTGATGGTCTCATCGTCCAAGAATCAAATTACATTTTACATACATGCATGCATGCATTATATGCTTAGCAAGGAAAAAGCGTGAGCGTTTAAAAGTGCATCGATCAAAAATCATGCAACTATTTATTTAGGTAATCAATTTTTACGATGAAAAGGATTAAATAAATTTAAAAAAGCATTACCACAACATTTTTTTCCTTGTTGTGTCGTTACAGAAAATATCAATGATGCTAATGTCTCAGAGTTTGTTATTATTATTATCAAATGGACGACATTCAATTTTAGAGACCTTGCCTTGATCTATCCCGCTTGACTTTTGGAGGAAAGGAAAGGATGCACATAGTTTATGTGCAAAGTTTATCTTGCAAAAGGGCTTAAAAACTAACGCAGCAGTAGATTTCAACACAGGAGATTAAGGTCACCGAAAAAAAACTCAGCGTGTAGGTGTTCAATTTTGTTAAACTACAACTCTGTTGTATTTCACATTGTTATTTTATGATGATGTAGAGTCAGTGTCGTGGTAATTGAATCTTGCAGACAAATGCACTTTAAAAAAGAAGAAGTTATCATCGCCATCTCTCCATGCGACATATTTTCCTTCGAAATGACTACAATTATTTTTTTCAAGCCCGTGATGTGGTTTCGTGTGACGTGATGTGTAATTTTTAGAAATGTAAGTTTGTTGAGAATATTTGTATGCATAATTATTTTAATGTGTACCTAGTTGTACATTTCTAACTCAGGCAATGATACACAAATAGATATAATTTGCCTTGTCGTTGCGCACTGTTTGCTTGCTCATTTCATGATCATGGTGCTCGGTTTCGGCTTATTCAAGTAGAGTCACACAGAGTCAGACATACATACTGCTTGCCTTAATTAATGAATGGGAATAATGAGAAGACGGCGAATGATCCAACAAGGAGGAGGAATTATAAACTTTAGCACTTGTTGTTTTGTAATCCCTCTCTTGTGCTTATTTTGTCATACATTTGTCTAGAAAATCCCAGTTTTGTCATCGACATTGCCAATTAGTACATCTAATAAGTGGATCGCAGGATTTATTATCAAGTTTTCAGAGGAGAGAGAGATGAATTTTACAAATGTATATGTATGAGAAAGCCGGTAGGTTTGTCATCATCGGTACAATGCTCAAAGTACAAATTATATTTTACTGATAACTAGGTCGGTCGGTCGGATAGCTTAAACGATAACTTTCAAGATGGCTAGGATGAAGGAAGAAGAAAAGTATAGGTAGACATGGAGCAAAAAAGAAATTATTGTGATGATTTTGTTCATAATCATCATTCCATCTCGTAATTTTTAATGAGCGCAATACAATAAAAAAACATTTATTATACAACATTCTCTTTCTTAAAGGGAGCTTAAATGTGTAGTAAGAGCTACTAATAACATAAGTAATAACAGTATATAAGCATAAAATATTCCGTTGTCTTTATTATTAGTTTTTTTTAATAATAATAATTCCTTTTTTTGTAAAGTCACTGCACCGGCACTGATTGTTATTGTTGCTACATTGTCATGCACGTAATCACACGCACATTCACAAAGTATCAACCAGCCGGACTAGAGTTCCAAAAAAAAAGTATTACGCTATATGAGACGCTATGTGGTGTGAGCTCAAACTGAATTTCAAGAAAAAAGATTTCAGTTTTATGTTACTTACATTGCTCCAAATCTTTTTTTTTCAAAATTGCTGCCATCGTAACTTTGCCATTATTTCGTTACATTAATTTGTTACATATTTTTGGTCGTAAACACGAATTTTGTTTTTTTATTGTCTTTTTTATAAAGGTTTGTCTGGTCTGTTTAGAAATTTATTGTCACTGTTCCTTTCTGACATGTATGCACGTGTATGTAGTAGTTTGAGGGATCATTAAAGTTTTGTGAAAATAAAAGACAAAAATTAAGGAAAAAAATTAGACCATGCCACCATTGCATGCAATTCAGTTTATCTCTTTTTGAATATTTTAAATTTTGGGATGACCTAACCTGCTCTTTGTAACACACACAACTCACAAATTTCCTCTCCTCCTGTGAAAATGCAGCTGCCTAGCCTTTTTTATCCGTTCAACATGTACACATACTAAAAATTGAAGTCGTATCATATCATACCGTATCGTATAATAATATCTCCTCGTCGTCATCTCATTTTTTCTCTCTTCTTGTTGTTGTGTCTGTCTGCGTGTGGGCGTCATATTTGGCATGAAGAACGAGTAGATCAGATGAGCAAGTTGGTTATACATATTATATTATTATTATTATGGTTCTTATAAAATGCTTTGTTGTTTTATATTCACCAGGCAGTTTAAATTAAACTATAACTTGTTTTGCGTGGCCTATGTATGGCATGGCCCGACTCGACTCCTCTGGGTGTAAAATAACAATAATAGATATGACTCTCTGACTGAATATCCAAAAAAACACATGTAAGCTCACTCAGCAAAACAAATAGCAAATCACACGAAGAATAATAATAGTAAAAGCTTAAAACATATAACATTTCTGTGGAAGTGTGTGTGTATGGATTTTTTTGTGGTCATCATTCTCATCATCTGTATCTTCTAAAGATCACACACAAACACAACACACATGTCGACTAATGTCGAGTATGGTGATGATTATGATGATGATGCTGCCAAAAAGTGTGTCGGACCAAAGTAAGGAACATGATCAGCGACAGCATCTATCGCATCTTATTACATTGCCGCAGCAGAGCAAATCCAAAGCTATTATTATGCACCCAACATTTGACAATGATGACCACTACGACAACTGGGATGCACCAATACTATCATCATCATCCACAAGGAAAAGCACCAATATCACAAGAGCAACAAGAAGAAGTGGGATAATTATTATTATGTAAATGAATGTTGACTGTATAAAAAAAGGGTTAGAGGTGTGTTAAATGTGATAAGTGTCAACTTTATAGGATCCTCATAAAAAAATTAAAATGTACCTTTGCAAAAAATGAAATATTTGTAGCAAGATCAACGCCACCAACATCACAAGTGTTCGCGTAAATAATTTTATGCGTTTATTTTTGCAACAGTGTTTGTTTGTTTGTTTTTTACAACAGTATTAACTACAAAAAGAAATATTTTTATTGCTACTCAGAACATTCAAGCAAAAAGTCGAAAATATTCGTCATTTTTGCAATTAAAAAAGCTATTTGAAGAAGCGTTTTTATAAAAGAAAATAAAGTGTTTCACATGATTCATACGAGGATGGGGAGTCACACAGAGGAAAATTCTTCATCCTCCTCATCGACATCCTCCAACTCAAAACGAAGTGGGAAAGATTCAAAGAAAAATAGCAAGAAAAAAGGTAGCTAAAAACCACCATGAAGCATAACACAACAAACGCCAACACTTTAATGAAAAAAAAATAATAATATTGCATAAGACATTATACTTATTATGATATATTGGTAGTGGAGCTTGACATGTTGTGGGATTCACAGAAATGAAATAATAATATATATATCTTGTATGCTTGATTTTATTCTCTAGATAAAAATCATAACAAGAACCGAGCAGGAGAAGAAAAAAGTTTGTACTGTGTAGGTTCCCCCTTGATAATGATTTGCATTTTATTTTAAAAGTTCAATTTCACCAGAAAAAATATCCAAGTTTAAACCCTTAATCTGCTGAAAAACGACCCAGACATGTTCTGGGCAAAATTTATTGCCATGAGATCAAAATGTTTGAAAAAGAAGGGTAACAATAACAAGAAAAACGATAACAGCTACTCTACTACTACTACACCGCAAAAAAGTTGAATGCTGCGGGTTTAAAACTTTGGTATGTAACTTATGTAAGCACCTATGCATGTTGTATGTATTGATAAAATCGGTTGGATAAAAGTTTGGGAGTTGATGTTGATACTTTTCTTTTCTTTTTGTGGGATTGTTCACTATTTTCTACAACCATTGTTGCCGTCATCATCATCAGTCAATGATTATTATTACTACCGTTTCTTTTGCTTGTCCATGTCAGGGAGAGACAGAGAAAGATTGAATAACAATAAGACGAATTCAATGGGCTATTTAATAGCGATCATGTCCATGATGCAGTGCAATGAATGGTCGTTTCTTGCTCTTTCGTTTTTTTTCTACTACTGTTGCTAAGGTTAGATTAGATAGTTTGATGTACGTTTATTTCATGACAAAGAAGTGAAATTCGCTTGATAAGGGAAAAAATGTTTAAGTTTGGTTGGTTGATATTTATCGCCGCCGTGTTCCTTGCTCTGCTCGCCCATTTGAATTCTTCTTTTTTTTTGCTATTTCAATGACTGTAAATCTTGTTTGATGATGCCAACTGGTAATTTGAGCCTTTTTGGTGTTCATCTATCTCAATAATGGGAGGATGGTGATGATGATGATGATAATGATGGTGATCGTTGTGGCAGCACCATAAAAAGAAAGAATCAAGCAACCGAAGAGCGACAGAGAGATTAGATGATATCGCAAAAAAAACAGGCAAAAGAGGAAGGATACATTGTACATGCTACATTTTATTGCAAAACCAAAAGATATTCTTAAATTCAAGATTGAGCGACAATGTCGTCGTGTTATGGCTCTTCTCACCATCATCATCAGATTCATTAAATTAGTGCCATTTGATATGAACTTTAGATTCCATTGCTCCTGCTTCGTTGACTCTTTTTTTTTACTTTCAAGTCAAATAGCTCAGAAAATTATATTTTTGATACGACGACAAAAAGGAAGAAACGTCGTTAACTTTAAAAAAAATAGTACATGATACATCAGCTCATTATTACTTGAAATATGTTCACCCAGTGCAGTCACTATCATCATGATGCTCTTGCTATATAAAAATAATAATACGCATATTTTTTTTCATTTTTTTGTTTCATTTTTTGTTCAGCATACACAACTCTCTCCTCCGGTTTCCCAAACCCAAACAGGCGGCATGTCACATGGAAAATGATAATCGAGTGTAATTTATTGGCAGCATTTGCAATTGGATTTGAAGGGGCATGAAATATGTTGTTGATAAACACGAATTATAAAAAAAATATCCCATTAGTAATAACACTGCCTACTTTTACTTTTACCACCACTACTTTTCACATCATATGCAATACAATAATAAAAACTCGATATACCAACATACATTTATTGCTGCTTGTTGTTTGCTCAACAAAAAATGGATTTTCAAAAAAAAAATAAAAAACTGCGTATACCTATATTTATTGATATTTTATAATAATAATAATAATAATAATAACATGTACCTATATAAAATATACAGAAAGAGATATCAATATCAAACGTTTCACCAGCACAGCAGTTTTCTGGTTGAAAATTTTTGTGGTGGTGCCGTACCGGTGTGGAGCCTTTTTTTGAAACATCTGTTCTATTTTTTTGTCTCTGCTTGTTGCAGTATTTATCTATCTATATGACAAGGGAAAAGCTGTGAAGAAGCCTCGTGTTGCCCATTATCATAATGCCCTACACCCAAACCCAAATATGCGTATGTTTGTTTGTAAGCACACACAAAAAAATGGTATAAATAGAGAAGAGGGTTAGTGACATTATCTCTTTCTCTCCACGAAAAAGGAGAGCGAGTGGGGTTTTGTTGAATCGATTGAATCTTTTCGCATCGCATCCTCATATCTCCGAAGCGAATTGCCACCTCTCCCTCTTGTTGCCGTCATGCAGGCAGATGTACATATGTAGTAGTATTTCTATCATTATCGTCATCATTGCCAAATCTCATCATATCAATTCCAGAAGAGATTATTGATATCGATAGTTGTAATGATCAGCATCATCATCATCATCAGTCACACAATATTTTTTGTTGCGTGCGCTGTATCATGGTATTCTGTAGTACATAATCTGTACTGTGTCATCTTCTTCAACCAGTCACACTCCCCACTACACCATGTATGTGTATTATAGCACCAATAGTAAAAATGTATGATATGATTGGACTATGATTATTATGATAAAACATGTGTGATAAAGTGCAAATGAAATGGGGTAGTGGACTAGATAACTACTTTCTTTCACTGTTCTGTCTCTATGCTACTACTATTTCAACTGCGTTGTTGTGTTGCATCAAGAATCGACAAAATATGAATTGGCCGTTGGTGTGCGAGGGTGTCGTGTGGAGTGAAATCAATATCATCAGCATGACAGTCATGATCATGCATATCATGTCTCTACTTGTTATCAGTTTTTCCATTACGATACGGCAATAAATTAAGATAACTACACTGTCTTTCAAGGCAGCTTGAAAGGAAATAATAATAAGACAAGTTACACCATTTGCATGACCAAATTTTATGTATAGTTTACTTAATAGTCCGGAAATAATAACGACAGTAGTAGGTAGTTGTGGTGTATGGCGGGGTGTAATGACATGGCCTTGTCTCAAACGCAATAGAGTCAGAGTGCAGCAGTTTCTATGTTTTTTTTTTAAATGTTGGGTTGAGCCACAAACGGTCATTCATCAAGCATCATAATAACAAGATAATGCGCCTATTAACCATCTTTAATAGCGCACTTACTTTACATCCCTGCTCCCAATTTCAAATTGCCGTGAAATGTCGCAATCGCATGCATTGCATTGATTACAGAAGATGATGTTTCTCAAAATTTATGCGTGCACTAACTCACACTTAAGTAATTTCGATATATGAATGCACGATGAATATATATTCAAATATGCATATGTAACTAATTTGTGTGCCATTGAGAAGAAAATTTACGATGGCCACTGCCACTGTAAAAAAAACACTTCTGTTCCTTTTCCTGCTAATGATCCTTGTTTACACGAGTAAATGGGGAATTCAAAAAATGAGGAGCACAAGCACACCACTTATTTTATAGCTCTGCGTCTCCTTTGACAAGTTTCCAAAAAATTTGTATATTTAATCGAAAACTCATTTTTCATTATTTTATCATTTCACAACAAAAAAAAGGTCAGTCGCAATTTAATACTGTTTATTATTGAACTCTGAGCTTGTTGTCAAATGGCCATGATGAATATGATGATAGTATAGTGATGTTGTTCATGATGCGAATCCAATTTTTACAAGAAATGTTTAGAAAAAGAAGAAGATTCAAATGATTTTAAAAAGCTTTTGAATTCAAGTATCGCGTCATATCTGGTTTTCTTTTTCTGCAGCATTTTAATAATATGTAACATGATCTTAAAATACAGCATATATACGTTTTACAAGAAGGATGAAATATTGTAATATGAAGCGCGATAAAGCAAGCTGTAAAAGGCCACAAAAATAAAACCACAATAATACGAATTTTTTTTAAAACTTGAGTTGAGTATAAGTACTCTTCAACTCAACAGACTACACGGTCATCGTTTTGTTTCAGTCTCGGGTAGATTACCCAGCTGCTACCACTTATAGTGCACTCTCATTAAATTATACCGCAATCTGCTACACACAAACACGAACCAAAAGGAGGAGTTGGCTTGGAAGTGGAGTTGAGAGTTGACAGAGTGGAAAAGTCGCCTATTCAAGTGTTTACATTTCAGAGGATGTTAAAGTTTAGCTTTGTATATGTACATATCCTTAATTAATGCGTGCAACATTGTTGTGTAACAATTGCACTCTCGTCGATTTGTGGCTTGGGAAATAATGGCTATTCATTTGTTTCGGATGATGTTTGTATGTAAATGTAAATGTCACTTTTTAAAAGGCTACAACGGCGGCCTATGTGTCATGTGCGTTGGTAGAGAAGGAAACTTGAATTTTTTCTCAGAGCTGAACTCAGCTCAATTCTGCATCGTGAATTTACTACATATATGCGCTCTGGATTTAAATGAGTTCACTCGTCGACTCATGAAAAAGGCACGGCTCCGCTAGTAGAACGTGTTATTTGTGACATACCAGGGATCTCTACTCTACATTTTATTGTCTTCACGCGGAGAAAATAATGCTCATGAATTAATTAATGGAAATTTTACTCCTCTGAAAAGTTATTAATGTATTCATTCCATATCCACAATAATTCTCATATGCACACCCTTAATCTCGCTAGATGGTTTGATATTGATGGTGTGGCGTGATCTTGTATTCACGCGGATCCTCCAAACGATACAATGAGCGATGTGATGTGATACATAATTTTGTTTCCCTTTCGTTACATTCTCCACAAATGAAAAACATTGTGCGTGCGTGTGTGAAGTAAATTAATGATGAGCAGTACATATTTGGTATGGCAACAAATGACTGTACATTACTTATAACAACAGAAGAGGATAATTAACAAAATACATTTTTTACGAGCAGCGAGTGAAAGAAGAAGAAGAAGGGTTAGCAAATTGACTTTACCTTGCAGTATGTACTTAATAGGGTACTATATACACGCATACGTAAATTTTATACAAGCATATAATATTTTTAACCCTATATGTATATGTACATATTGTACATTCAAACAAATGGGTGTTGTACCATCTTTTTTTGGTAATGTTGACAATCAGTAGTCCTTAAATGAACGCATATACTACAAAGTACTCAGTATTCAGTATAATTTCAGTCATTTGATAACCATTAGGTTTTGGCTTGCTCGCCACAGTGGTCGCATCATCAAGCGGGGGGAAAACAAATAGGCTGATGACAGTTGCAACTACATCCATTACTGTGCTGCATTAAATTACATGGATTTCCTAACGATGACATACCACTCGAAAAGGATTTTTTTTAAATGTTGGATGCAGAAATTTTTTTTAAACAAAAAAAAACATAATATGCAATGTTCATATACATGTAAGAACGATGAGAGTATATACTACACAATAATCCAAGTTCATTGCTAATGACGTTTTGTTGACATTATTAATTACTTCCTTTTTAGTTGACTTTTTTCAATCTTTGTCAGCCTCAGTCTTTTTTGTTGTTTCCCTTTCAGTTTTGGTTTTCTGAAACGTCGTGTCAGAAGAAAAATGAGTGATGAGAGATGATGATAAGGAACGCGCTGTACATTATCATCATCATACATGCTAGCAGCACGCACGGATAATTTTTTTTGCCTCAGAGCTTAATTGTTTGAGCAATTAAATCAGACTTTGATGTAGAACCTAGCTCAAACTTTGAAAGAAAAATGATTTTTCAAAAGTAGAAAAAAAAGTTATCAAGGAAGTATAATAAAATTTGATTATCTTTGCATACAAATGTTTATGTATCCAGCTGACAGTTACAGAGAGGAATAAGCTTTTTTTCTTGCAAAAATCCGCCGGAAGCAAGTAGATTTATGCGTTAATCATCCCACTAAATCATAACTCAGAGAACCACCACCGTCACAGTTGGTTGGTAAAGAAATGAAGATGATTTCCGGTGAACAGGTTTTTATGACATGAAGCCGCTGTGTTTTAATTACGTTTCTTTCTTTTCAATCCTTTTTACAAACCTCTACAAAAATCATTGTATTGCCGGAATAAATGTATAGTATTGTCGGGTAGTCTGGTGAAAAGTTCAAGAAACGCGCTGTTTTTCATTGCCAATGGCTATAAATGTAAACAATAAAAAATGGTAAAATTGTTTTTTCTTCTACATTTTTAAAATGCGCGGAAAGATATCATTGATGACTTCACTGGAATGTTGCTGTTGTTTTCTGTCTGGGAAGGATTAAGGTGTATTGCTCAGAGGAAACATTCCGCTTGAAGGAATATTGAACAAATTACTGAGAAAAAAAACACAACAACGGTCTTACCAGAGACATGTTTCTTTATTCGCTATATAGTGTGCGAATCATTGACTGTATTTTCCTCGAAGAAAAAAGAAGAGGGTTAGAAAAAATTCCAAATATGCCTTCAGTCTTCATGTCAAGTCAGGAGTATCTTTTTTTCATTGGGTTCTTTATCGGTATTCGCATTTAATTTAAATGCTGACTATTTCAAAGTCTGTGGATTAAGTGTGTACATAAAATGCAACAGTAGAGAAGGAAGAGGAGGAGGAAGAAAAAAGAAAACAAAGTGTATGACAGAGAGAAACAGTAATAGAAAAAAATGGGAGGATGAACCTGTCTATCTGTCTGCGTCTTTCACAGTTAAAAAACTGCGTGAACAGAAAAACATGCGAATGAAATGACGATGATGGGAGATGCGATACGATATGCAATGTTTATGATGCAGAATATATATACGTAATATCCACCAACTATCACACGCATTTCTTCACACTGATTCACACAACAGGAAAAGAAGGAGAACCTGTTTTCTTTTATATATTTTTTTCCTTTCTTCTGTCCATTTCACTTGCAAGAAGTAGGAGAATTATGGACCTGCATGATTTCACATAAAATATCCCATTGCATTGCACATTCCTTTTGATTTTTTTCTTCTTTTTGAGAGCTCCTCCGCTCCTTCGTTTTTTGATGATTGTTCCGAGTTGATAGAAAATACATAAAAATATATTTTTTTGTATAGCTTGTTTTATTATGCGTGAGGAAACGTAAAGAATGATGAAATGCTGAAGACCATCAGGGTAATG
>JAHZNC010002096.1:0-14533 GCA_027744095.1 Zhuqinia jingwanae | reverse complement strand
TCCCACTACCTCCTCGCCAGTAAGCTGCGGCCATGTATACAAAGTAGAAGGATAGGTTGCCACAGTGGATATTAATCCCTCTGGTGATAGCTCAAAATGGTCTAATGAAGAATTAGAGACACATAATACTGGTGGTAGTGGTAACACAGTTTTTAAGGTCAAATCAGCACTAGTAATATCCGCATGAGTGGAAGGTGTGACATCAAAAGTTATGTTTTCCATGTAGTCTGGCATCATTGGCTCATCAAACGGAAAGTCATCTGAAGAACTCATCTACAAAACACAAAAACAAACAAAACATGCATTTAAATATTTAAAAAATTGGATTAAACTAAACAAAATTCAACAAATTATTTCAAGGTTCACCCTCACAATGTTTTCATCAGCGTGTTCCATCCTATAAATTTACTTTAAATAAAGCAGGGCAAAAAATTCAAACTCAAAAGTAACGTTGATATACTATCCAACTGGAGACAAAAGAGAATTTTATAGTTTGACGTAAGTATACTAAAAGAGCAGAATATTGAATGGAGAAACTTGGTTAGTGAGCGGTTAATTTTATAACCGAAAAAAAATTATAGACTTTGAAGGAAAGACCAACAAATTTCCAACCCCCTGTGAGTATGTTACACATCCTCTTTGTTTTTACATGCGATCTCCACGAATTGCTTGAAAATAATAATGATTATCACTTTTGCGATAAATGGAACACACGTCGCAATGCATTTAATTTTTTTTAAACCTGATCAAATGTGATCACAGATTTTAGTATATGTAACTAGCCTAAATGATGCACTTTGAGTTTTTTTTTCACTTGAACGCGTAAAAATCAAAAAGTCAATGTTAAATATTAGTGTGGTTGAATTGAATGGACAGCTCTATCAACTGTGATCACAGATTTTAGTATATGTAACTAGCCTAAATGATGCACTTTGAGTTTTTTTTTCACTTGAACGCGTAAAAATCAAAAAGTCAATGTTAAATATTAGTGTGGTTGAATTGAATTGAATGGACAGCTCTAAGATAAAATAGTATCCTTTGCATATTATTATTATAAATCATCATAAATATTTTCACATATCAATAGACATTCCTGTCCCACCAGAATTGTCCACCGGTGTGTGGTCCAGCACATATTCCATACATCATACAGTCGTAAAGTTGATCCAACGCAGATACTATGAAGACTTTAGTAAAAGGACAACACTGAATCCTTGGTTGTGGCTAGTGTTTTCTTACATGCATACAATCAAAATGTCCTAGGTTTTTCTATAAAAAAATTGAACTATCGTTTGCGGCGGCAGTACGGTATTTTGTAATATTACTTTTCGCTTTTGGATCATTGTCGCGGATGGAAGGTAATAAATAATGTTACTTCAGTTACATTTTTAGTATTTTTCGTTTTTTAATTAGATATATATGTTTTTTGTTGAATTAAAAGCTACGTGTATGATTTTTTAAAGTCAGCATATTAATTGAATTGATGGTTTTAATAAGGATTATGTTTATATTATTATGATTAATATTATCCAGTCCAGTGTAAAAAATTAGCTGATTGGAAGTATTTAATGAAACCTGAAAGTGAAATGATATCTACAAAGATTTTACTACCAGAGAATGCAACACAAAAACACGCTTGTTCACATTCTGTACTTCAGAATTAGATAGTCATCTCTCGGCAGGCCATAGTGCTACGACGTGCGNTGAAATGAACAAAGGCGAAATATATTTAAAAATAATGAATTGTGATAGTAAAAGTAAATTCCGCCATGTGGCTTCACTGACTGAATTCCACTCGCTCGGACAAGATAATACGCATGGTTGCATAAAAATTTTATGCGTGTAATTTGGTGCATTAATGACAATGTGTATACCTAGTTTCATTATTGCATTAGGAATTAAATTTAAAAAAAATATCGTAGTTATGAGTGACCAACCGATATGCTTGAAATCTCAAGGTTTGAGTTGCCTTTCTTCTTCTTCTTCTTGGATGACGATGATGGTTTTGGATTAGTTATAGTAGCAGGCAGTGGGGGTGGCACGGATACCCCTGTCACCCCCACTGGGCTACTAGAAGATAAAAGTTCAGAAGTATAAGTTATGATCGGAGGAGGCTCCAAAGTGAGTGGATTGACACAAGTTAATAAAGAGTCCATCTGAAAATGAGAAAAAAATCAAAAGCTTAGACTGAAAAATCGTGATTTTTTTATTACAAGAAATGAAAGTGAGCCGAAGATAAAATTTATCGTATCTAGTATGCATCTGATCTGAATTATGTATAAACTTGTGTGTATATATTTTTTACCGCCGTATTCGTACAAATTACAACTGAAAACTTTAGTAGATCAAAGAATTTGGTTTGCCACTTTTTTTATAATAATTAATGTTAACCTATTCCCTAAATATTTGCTTTGTTTGCGTGCGTAGCAACACATCCACCACCCAACTTACTCCGACGGAGATCCGGGCGGTATCTTCACATGTGGTTCAGATTATATTAGAGCTTTAATACATCCAAATGCGTTAATTAATCGTGGCTACGCAATGGACTCCAATTGTACCCTCTATTTGGAATAAGGGATGTAGGAAGTTGCGTTGTTCACGAGAATAAATAAGCGATTACTCTTCTTTAAAAAAAATTGGTTACTGATTTGCACCAAACTTGGTACAAACATACTAGAGAACAAGATATTTAACCCAGTGAGTAATATTTTCAGTGCTCTTAGTTTATCGCACTGCCGCCAGGGGAGGGGGGCAAAAATCAAGGGCTAATGTTATAATTTTCATAATAATATCCTGATGATAAAGGCTGATTAAAACCTTTGAAAGCTCGAAAGATTTTTTTACTTTATCGCTTTCTTAATGACATCCACTGTTCCACCGTAAACTCTCCATGTGATAATTTATCAACATAATAATAATTAATTTTAATTAACAATAATAAGTATACAACGATCCTTATTTAAATCGTTTAATAGTGCTTATTGTTATTTTGGAAGCCCAAGCTGATCGCGAAGATGAAAATAATATTGATCACCTTTTTTTATATAGTTAGCGTATTTTGGCGTTAAATTTTTAAAAATTTGATGTTAATTTTTATGTCAACATTTTTTTATCGCACTAATCGACTACTATTATCATTAATGAAAAACTGATTCGGGTTTTAAAATAAACATGATACATTATACATATGTATGTGCACCTAAATAAATGTTCATTCGAACAGATAGTAAAATTTGTTATAAATAAATAAAATTTGCTTCAGTCGATTGGTAGGTATTTATATTGAAAACAGGTTTTTCCCCTTCCTGGAATGCCCTTGCAATACGACATGGCGTACAAAAAGTTTTGCTGTTATGTCTATGTGATAGACGTAGAACTGATCGCAATAATTTTCTGCTCCAAGATATACATAGGTACCATGAAACTGCAAGTTGATCACAAAGATGTTGGTCGGGCGAAGGAACCTTTGTAAAATATTGTGGTTGTTATGTACATTGAAAAAATTTATCAATTGAAACAGTCGTCGTGAATATTACGTAAGCTGCTAAAGATGTATCTGATCTGAATCTGGACATGAATGCACTCCAAAAATTAATATTTTACCGACCCAAGGGTGCCGAAAATGGATACCCTTGATGATGATACGATGTTTGTTTTGGGTTGCATGAATGATGCATGTAATAATAATGAATTGAATGAGTGGTAACGGTAACGTAATACAAACGCATACATCATATTGATCATCATCACAGAACTAGGTCACTTTTGCCAGTGGAAAAAATCATCCAGCATCGGCTCAGGAAACAGAGGAAATCATGAATAGCTACTTGGCGCTCTCTGGTTGTAAAAAATGTATAGAATGATGTGAGTATGATATGATGAATCTGGAATTTGGATTTTCTAGATTTGAGTAATATGACTTTTGTCACGAGCAGTAGTGGTTTTAGAAGTTATTGGATATGATATTTATGTGTACAAGATGTCAAAAAGATTTTTGATACAGAGACGAACATGTTCTGGCCTTGGCAACGAGCAATAAAAGAGAAAAGTGCTGATTATGGGATTGGGATGCAACAATGTAATAATAAGCAGCCTTTTATGAAGTTTGAAGTATTTTGTGTTTGAGTATTTCGTATTGTGCATACTATGTACGTATGTACCTACGCATTCCTATTCTTATCACTTTGCCTGCACGGTCAAACCACATGTAATGTCATCTTCTTCCATCATATCATCGACACACAATTTTATTCTACAATAAACACAGATCCTCAATCTGACCTCAAGTAATGTGGTGGGAGTCAGTGACAGTAATCAAGTTGACAAATGAATTATAAAGAAGAAATTGATAAATTTGAAATTATGCAAATGAATCTTGTGTTATTATTATTAAATTTGTGAATTAGTTAAAATATGTTAGTGTTACTACTACCTATTTCTGCTAACAATTATTATTTTTAATTCATATTCATTTATGCATACTTACAATTAGTTGCATTAAAAGGGTTACGTGTGTCATATAAATGATCGTAGAGGATCCTTAATAAATGATGATTGTGGTTCCATGATGCGAGACCAACTGGCAGGCAGAGATATTGGAATGCAAAAAATAACATACACAGGTAGAAAAAAATTGTAAGTATTCACTATAAAAATTCGCTGATACAATACTTTATTTTGAAATTCTTGAAAAAATGCACTCATAATATTTATACTTTATACTTATAATAATAAATGTATTTATACTTATCGTCCAAAAATTAGAAAATCAATATCTATTTTTAATTAATTTTATTCACAGAATGTTTCGCGAGGTCCGTTGACTGTTGGAGGACTAACGTAAAATATTTATCTTTGGTGATTTATGTAGGTTTTTAATAATCTGTTGTAAGTAGATTGAGTGAGCGCCAGGACCAACGCCATCATGAGATGTACCAAACTTGTTTAAAGACTTCTTGAGACTGAGCGCCCACTGCAGTCCTTTCAATTTTAGTACCTGAAATTCACACAAAATGTTTTACTTGCAGTTATAGCTTTATGCCTCAAAACTAATCATTTTAGCAAATATAAATATAAGTTGTATATACCTATGTGTACATTTACTGTGTTGATGATGAAGATGGTCCATTAATATAATTTCCCTATTGTATATCTGAAGCAGCTCTGTCCAGCAGTAACATGTTATCATCATATAGGGAAGTCTCATCAAACGGGAAATTATATGATGTTTCCGCTTTTAGACGCGCATTTTCCATTTCGAGCTGAGCAATTTGCATCTCGAGCTGAGGAACACGAGCATTTTCGGCTTTTAGGCGAGCGATCTCCAGCTTGAGCTGGTGAACGCGAGCATTTTCGTTCTTCATTGCTGCAACTTTATTGGCATTATTCTCCCGATATTGACGACAAGAAATTGCCTTGAGAATACGTTTTCGCTTGTTTTCATCCAATTCTTGGTCATCGGGGTCCTGCTTGTACAAGGGTTGACGAGAGACGTTTCCCAGCTTATGACGCATTGCTTTAAGAAATTTTGAAGATGAAGCAACAGCTACATGACCGTTGGAACCAATTGAAAGTGATGGAGATGCCGGTGGTGGTGCACGAGCAGGCAATTGTATAGGAGATGAATGAGGGCGCATAGTTGGAGGTGGTGCCACTTCCACTACCTGCTCGCCAGTAAGTTGTGCCCATGTGTACAAAGTAGTAGGATAGGTTGCCACAGTGGATATTAATCCCTCTGGTGATAGTTCAAAATGGTCTAATGAAGAATTGGCGACACATGATTCTGGTTGTGGTACCAGGATTTTCACCGTCATCCGATCATCATTAATAATGCCCGCAGAAGTAGAAGGTACAACGGAGTCCGCCATCATTGGCTTATTAGATGGAAGGTATTCTGAAGAACTCATCTAAAAAGCACAAAAAATACACTTAAAAAAATTGATTTAAACTAAATTCTTCAAATTGTTTTCATCAGCGTATTCCACGCTATAAATTTACTTAAAATGTAAAAATTATTTGTTTTATATTAATTTGTAGTTTACATTACGAGCCGTTAAAATTTAAAAATTGACAGTTTTTTAGGAACAGATAAATTTTTAAAATTATTTAGAAACGAATTAAAGTGGGTCAAAAAATTTAAGCATAAGAATTTATACTTGATTATTAATAGATATTAAGTTGATAAACGCAATTGGAGACGAAAATAGAATTTTGTAGTGTGACGTACTAAAAAGGAGAATACTGTGATGAAAGTTGTGTATTGAAGTCTTACTTTTATAACAACCTTAACCAAAATTATGGACTTGAACCTACGACCAACCAATTTCCAAAACCCACCACGAATTGCTTGAAAATAATTGCTATCACTATTGAGATAAATGGAACAGTTAAATGTATTAAAATGATGTATTTTCCGTTGTGTAACGGATGTTTCACTCAACCTCCAGTGAGAAATCCCTCGTTTGACCACATAATAATCAAAAAGTCAATATTGAAGCCACCACCATGTGCGACGCACCGCGGCGCAAACAAGAAAATAATTATTTAAAAAATCAATATTAAATATCAGTAGGACCACCACCACTGCTGTATAATAATGATAATCTAACTTTTCCATGCATGTGCATTGGATCAATCTATCTGGAATTGGACAACGTTAAGATCAAATTGTTATTCGATGGTCCAGGAAATAGTAGTACACAGTCATCTACATCACACTCTCCTGTGAAGTTGTTGATCCTCATAAGTGACTAGTACTTTCTTACTACATAAGTAACATCATGCATGCATGTCTGACAGCCAGGCTTAATATCTATTAAAAAAAATATAACTATAACTGCAATCACTACTACTAAAATACTAATTCGGGGGTTTGTATTTTTATGTCAACATGCAATACGGAAGTTTCTGTGATACAACTTTTTTCTCCTTTTGAATCATTGTCGTGGAAACTAATAAATTTTACTTCAGTTCTCCTACTACATATTATATATTTCATTTTCAATTAGGTTGTAGGTATATACATGTTTTGTTTGCTTAATTAAAAGCAACATACATGCTTTTCTACGTATTTTAAAGTAATATTATTATGAGATACTATGATTAGAAACCCGACTTACTATTCAAATTGTCAAATTCAAACTGCACTTCCAAGTTTTAATTTTTGTCTAAATAATATGTCTAATCATAATCAACAATCAGATTGGACCCAGTTCATCCAGCAGATTTTAATTAACGTGTATTTGTTTCACTTAATCAATACTAAGTATCTGATTGGAAAAAATTAATGAAAACTACGAAAGTGTGAAAGATACCTACAACAAAGATTTTAATAGCAGAGATGTATGCAGCAGCACAAGCATTCCCATTCATTTCAGAATTAGACAGCCATCTCTCGGCAGACTTTTGCTACGACGTGCGGATGAAATGAACAAAGACGAAATAGGAAAAACAATCAATTCAGATGGTAAAAGTAAATTCCGATACGTGGCTTCATCGCCTGAATTGCCTTCCCTCGGAATACTAGAGCTAGAGTGGCTAGAGCAGATAATATCTGCTCAGAATTGCATGGTATCTGCCAATCTGCCATAAATTTGGTATGTACAATGAATTTGGTGTAAAAATGATAATAAACCCTATTAAGCGATTAAAAAAGGATCGTAATGCTTTAGTTAAAGCTTTAAAAAAGAGTTAAAGCTTTAGTGCTCTAGTATGTTTGCACCAAATTTGGTGCAAATCAGTGACTGTCTATACCTTTTTTTATGATTTTAGCGCCCCTGGCGGCAGCGCAATGAACTTATAGCGCTGAAAATGCTACTGAGTTAAAGCTTTAGTGCTCTAGTATGATTGTACCAAATTTGGTGCAAATCAGTGACTGTCTATACCTTTTTATGATTTTAGCGCCCCTGGTGGCAGCGTAATGAACTTAGAGCGTTAAAAATCTATACAGATCTATTCCTCCATGTGAAGAACATATGTGCCAAGTTTGGTCCAAATCCGATCAAAACTGTGACCTGTAGAGCGCGGACATACATACGAACATACGGCCAACAGATATGATCTCAAGCTTATAAATGATCGTGATACGATCCTTAATAAAGGCGTATGGCGTATTGTTTCATTGTTTTTCTATGATTGTAGTCCTCCTGGCGGCAGCGCGATGAACTTGGAGCGCTGAAAATTTATACAGATGCATTCCGCTATATAAAGAATATATGCATCAAGTTTGGTCCAAACCCGATCAAAAATTTAGGAGAGCGCGGACATACGTACATACATACGGCCAACAGATTTGATCTCCGATCTTATAAATGATTTTATACGATCCTTAATAAATTCACATATATTAGAAAATAGGCCCCGCCTTAACCTATTCTTATCAGTATATTGTTGAGTGATTTAGATGGCGCATATATTTTTTGCTTTGTATTGATTAACTAGCGATAACTGTTAACATATATTTCTATACCAGATCTGATTTTAGGGTTGATGTGTACTCAGAACAGAACTAGGTTGTGATTCAGTACAATCAAATTGAAATCAAATATCATTTACCTGATCCCCACGAAAAACTTATTTTGAGACCTTAAAAAATTAATTATAATTAAAACCTAGTTCTGCTTAACTAATATTTTACTGATTTCCATGAAGATTTACATCTAACAATTGATTTTGAGGCATGACTGCTTAAAAATTAATTATGATTACTTAATTACAATTAAGAAATTATTTGTCGTTAAATAATGTTATTTTACTAATTCCCATGAAGACTTGCTTCTACTAACTTATTTTGAGCCCTGACGGCCTTAAAATGAATCATAATTAGTTAATTACAATTAAGAAATTATTTGTCGTCAACTAATGTCATTTTACTAATTCCCACGAAGACTTGCTCCTACAAACTTATTCAGAGGCATAACGGCCGTCTCAAATAGGTTTTACGGACGAAAATTTTCAACACATTATATATAATGATCGCAAACGAATTTGTAAATAAATACATACATAAATATATATTCGGCCGATTAACACTGAAATATTATAAAGAAACTAAAGCGGTCCTTAAAAAATTGAATGACCAACCGAAATGTTTGAAATCTCAGGGTTTGAGTTGCCCTTTTTCTTCTTGGATGAAGATGGTTTCGGATTAGTAATCGGCAGTGGTGGGCTAACTAAAAGTTCAGAAGTATCAGCCGTGATTGAAGGAGGCTCCAAAGTGAAAGGATTGACACAAGTTAATGAATAGTCCATCTAAAAATGAGAAAAAAATCAAAAACTTATACTGAAAATCGCGATTTTTATACAAAAAATGAAAGTGAGCCGAATATTATTATTATTAGTCTTTACTGCAGTTGAATTGAATTGAATTTATTAACGTGTTTAAATGTTTCAACCAAATAAAGGCAAGTTCATAAGCATTCATAAAAATACAAAGCCAAAACCATATATCTACGGGGAAAAACTACATACATAGGTAGATAAGTCAAGATGCGTTCTGCATCACAAAAAAAGTATTTAAAAACAACTTAATACAATATAAAATTTATCTAATCTAGTTTGTCGTCTGGGCTAGGTGCAAAAGTCGCAGTAGTCAATAACTTATATTTTTCGTTCGTTGAAAGTACAACTGAAAACTTTAGTACAACAAAGGCCCAAAGGAAGTTGGATTGCTATTTATACGAAGTTTTTTCCCATTATTTAACTAATCAGCGAGAAAATTAAATTTATTTTCATGCTTCCGTTTTGAAATACGAAATTAAGGAACTGCAAACCAATATAGTAACAAATATTAACACATACTCTAAATATTTGGTGGGGGCCAAATCTCCCCCAAACTTACTCCGACGGAGATCCGGGTGGCGTCCTCAACTCAACGGATTATGTCACTGACTGCAATTGTGGTTGCTTCTATTTGGAACAAAGATTGTAGGAAGTTGCGGAATTCACGAGAATAAAGCGAATACTCTTTTTTAATAAATGGTAAGTGTAATTGTCTTTAGTCTTAAAGTGTTCATTAACGTAACGGTAACGCGCACAGAGCACACACATGAGACAATTACTTGAAACAGATTTATAGTAGCTTCAGAGTTAGTGCAGAACTATTTATTCACAGACACAACACACACTAAGCACTGGCGGAGGAAGAGAGAGAGAGAGCACTGAAGAAGTGACCGGATCGGATGGCTGTGAACTGACCGCGAAATTGAAGATGAGGCATTATTTTACCTTCATTTCCGTTTGTTCCTGGCCCAGACAAACTTACTTTGGTTTGCTGTGCATTTTGGTGCCAAAGTTCCATGTTCTCTCTCTTTCTTTGTCCGCCATTTTGTCGTTTTCTAATACATACTATACTACATACATCATTACATTTTATGTATCTACACAATATATAGATGTACATGTTACTTATTGCTAATAAGAGAAGTCAGGTCAAATTACCGTGACAAGCAGTTTTTATTGTTTAGATCAAAGTTAATACTACACAAAGAAAGTCATCTCACCAATTTTTTGCTAATTAAAAAATTGCATCAGATGTGCACCTGCCATCATCATCTCTCCTATATTTCCCAAGAACAACGGGAAAGCATACCTTTACTACAACTACTGTTAGGATTACAATGCATATATTGCATATGCACGCTTTCCATCTGCCTCCTATACTCCAACCTCCGCACGCCCCTAACTTCTGCTTTTGTTCTTTGTTACATCCTCGCACGCTTGCAAACCAAAAGGGGGGCGTTTCTTTCACTTATCGCTTCAATCGCTATCACTGTAGACATTTTTAGAAGACAAAACAAATATGTGTTCTTAAGACACAACAACTTGAATGCTCTGTATGTACATGATACATCTTGGGGTATTTAGTTATATTATTATTTTCAATTTTGTATGTACCTGCATATGTAGGTACCCACAATTCCTTCAACTTGTACATTATTTTAGCGTGTTGCATCCATTGCTGATCGGTGAAGATGAAAATAATCTTGATCAGTTTTTTATAGGTAGCTTATTTTAGCTAACTACAGATTTGATGGTCGTTTTTATGACAATTTTTTTTATTGTATAAACCGTTGTAGTTTGATACGCTGATTGTGGATTATATGATATTCAATTTGTCTAATTGACTTACGCTTCATCGGTTGTTCAGGTTTATTCATTACCAGGTAACTACTATTATTGCCATTTTAAAGGAAAACGGATTTGGGTTTTAAAATATACATGGTACATTATTATAAGCACCTAAGCACAATGTTTATTCGGACAGATAATTGTTTCAGTCGTTCAAAAACAAAAGCTTGAGTGAAATCATGTACTAGTTTGTAAACTCAGTCAATGTAGGCCGACATATAGGCATGCATTTATATTGAAAACGGGTTTTTTTTCTCCCCTTCCTGGAATGTCCTTGCAATACGACATGGCGTACAAAAGGTTTTGCTCGCTGTTATGTCTATGGGATATATCTATTCCAAGATATACTTACATACCATGAAACAGCAAGTTGGTGACAGAAGGTAAAGAAAAGAAGAATGAACCTTGCGTAAAATATTGCGGTTGTTGTGTTCATTGAAACAATTTGTGGAGCGATCGTGAGTTCCGTGTAAGTTTTGTTGATGTATTTAGCTAATCTGAATTTGAAGGGGAATGCATTCCGAAATTTGATCTGTTGCTGACCGAAGGGTTCCGAAAATCCATTCATTAGATGATGGTTTTTTGTGGTTGTGTAGGTATACATAATGAATTAAGTGAGTTAATGAAATGAGAGTTACAATACAAATGCAAACAAATGATGATGAACATGTTGACCATCATATCATAGAACTACTGCTGCTGAGCTGAACTGTTGCCACTTCATTACGCATCGGCTCAGGATAGAGGAAATCAAGTATAGCAGCTACTTGGTGCTCTGGTAAAAAGTGTGTACCCACATACATGAAAAATGGGATGATATGATGATAATGAATATTGATTTTCTAGATTTGAGCATTATGACTTTTGCCACGAGTGGTAGTGGTATAGCGGTTAGTAGTTATTGCATGGATGTATATACATTGTATGTACAAGATGTCAAAAAAAAAATTTGATACAGACAGAGATGAACACAATTATTTTTGTTGGCTTATGTAACAGGAACGTGACTACGTGACTTTGTTTTGCAATATGCCCATTGCCCATACCAAGGCATCTAATATGTACATATTATGTGCATATACATACATACCTTTGTAGGTTTGTAAGGATACATATTTTTTAAGCATACGAGCAGATCCAGAGTAGAACAAGTAGCTTCTCGTTTTTCTTCTGGCCTTGATGGCAAGGAGCAATAAAAGAGAAAAGTGCTGATTATGGAATGCAACAATGTAATAATACTAAGCAGCCTGTTGTGAAGTTTGAAGTATTTTATGGTTGCATGAAAATTTGGTATGATGTGATGTATGCATGCATTCTTATTCTTAGGCCCGTAAATACGGCCAAACCACATAGAGTAATGTCACCTTCCATCATTATTATCGACACATAGCAATTTCCCACAAATAGATACCGATTCTCAATCTGACCATCAAGTGGCTAGTGGGAGTCACAAGTTGACAACTGAGTTAATAAAGAAGAAATTGATAAATTTGAAATTATCTAAATGAATCTTGTGTTATCATTAGTAAATTAGTTAAATGCATTGTTACTACTACTGTTACTGCTAACATTTTTTTTAAATTCTTATTCATTCATGTGCACTTACAAAAGGGGTTACGTGTGTCATGTCATTGTGCTATTTGTACATAGCTACATATACATATGAACGTTGCTAGTGCCATAAATGATGGATGACTCATCATCATGGTTACTTGTGAAAGATATTACTTACGGACAATACTATTTTTGTCTGTTAGAACTGTTGTTTATCATAATAGCTATTATTATAACACGACTGCGAGTGGAACTTAGCAACAATTATATACAGTAATATATTATGTTCTAGTAACTCCATTCACAGTTGGAAATATTTTTTACAATTCCTGACTTGCTTTATGGTGATGTATTTTTTTGTGAAGTACGTGAATACATTACATAGTACATAATAGTATTATGCATAGTTTTGTGTCGAACTTGAATCTGGTTGATGTCAACAGATGATGACGATAAGGATGGATAAAAAGGTAACATTTTGATATTGCTACTGCATAATATTATGACAACTTTGAGACCTGCTGCAATACATGTTGGCTTGATCTGCTGATCTGTAATTTTCACGCATAATATATATTTTGATCCCCAGCAATATATAATACATCCACCATATATGTATATGTATGATATGATATGATTGAATTCGTGCTGCACAGGAAATTGGGCCTTCCATGCTGTTATCTCAAACGATCGGTTAAAATTAAAATGTACGCATAATTATTGTTTCGTTTATTTTGTTTGCCATAATATTACTCTATGCTTCCAAACATTTAAGCAAATGCATTACAATATGTAAGTAACAAATGATTATATAATTGTGTACTTTGGTATTGTCACTTCAAAAATAACCGTTTTACAACTTTTTACCATCATGATGATATAACAGTATTGACAACAAGGATTTTGTAAGATCAAGGATTAGCATGGTAGTTTGTAGTCATTGTTATATTCCTATGCCAGCTTGAGAATGGAAAAATTGAAACAAATAAATTAGAAAAAGCCAACTGGTCAAGCGGTCAACGTTAGCCATTATAGCATGCTTCTGTAAATAGGTAATTGAATTGTTGTTGATAAAATAAAAAGCGTCCGTTCACCGTTGCACCAAATCCGTATTCTAGGAATATATTATAGTATCTACAACCTATGCTACCAATGATAATTCATATTTTCCTTTTGGATTACTACATGAGGAGATTTTGGTACTACTATTAATTTCGTTCAAAATGGGTTGTTGAAATGTACTTAGTTTCAGAATTCAGATAAAAGCATCATGATCATAAAAAAAGGAGATTGATCGTGATTCGATATCATTGTCCAAAGTAGTGGCAGATAACGGGTATGTGTATCCATCACAGACCACACACACAAAAAAATCTTTGTCATTGAATGTAATTTGTAAAAACAATGAATACGTATTTTACGCTAAAAAAGTAGATAAACGAGATTGTGTGGTAATTGCATTACATTTCAAGTACATAGATTACCGCCATTATATTATGTCATTCATATTTCATTAAAAATATTTTAGTTCTACTTAAACCATACTTATCATCATCTTAATGAATGAGCGAACGCTATATGGGTCCCGTTCCGTTTTCCAGTTAAATCCCTCACTCAACCAGTTTGGTTGCACGTCTGATTGTGGGTGGTGGAATTGTTTTATTCTGAGGAAAAAAATGTGCTTGCAATTCATAAAACATGGATCCCGAAAATATAACCATTTTTGACGAAAAAAATTACCATGAATTATTCAGATGGCCCGAATACTGTGTATTCGCTGCGGTGTTGGTGCTGTCCATGGGAATTGGCGTGTTCTATGGATTCTTTGACAAGAAGAATAAGACAAACG
>JAHZNC010002095.1:0-23838 GCA_027744095.1 Zhuqinia jingwanae | reverse complement strand
TTTGTATAAAACCACAAAAAAGTGGCTAATGGGATGAATTTCACAAAAAGCAATGCATATAAACTTCTGTTAAATGAAGGACTCTTCACAAGTTATTATACGAACGAGGTGTAAAAACTGGCCTGATGCAAAAATCTCTTTAAATTTTTCAGCAACTCTTGAAGTAGAAAAACGTCTGCCTCAGTGGCTCAGCATGCATGCTGCTACAGTCAGTAGTCAGTTAATGCATCGTAATTTGTAAAAAAAATCATTGTTATTCTCTTTTTCTAGGTTAGTGAATAATCCATATAATGATGACAGGGATGAATGTAAGACGATTATGTTTAGGATGAATCGAGGCATGATGGCGTTTTCAAAATCATGATTTTGAATATCTATTATATGAATGATCCGTAGGATAAGCCTGAATTAGGAGGCGTGAAGGGAAGGAATTATGTGCATGAGGATAGGACAAAATGACATTTTATCACGTTAAGTGGCAAATTAGGGTGCCGTTTAAGTACGTGGCAGTACGTTTAAGACATTTTGCATCAAATTTATTGTGGTAAAGTGGTAAAGAAACATATACCAATAAAACTTGACGCACTAAAGATATATCTTCTCTAATTATATTACTATCGACCATTGATAACCAGTAGGAGCATTGAGGAAAATCATAAAATCTAGCATGATGACCATGTACGATTTACCATTTGTTCCGTCCATGACAAGTGCATACCTATATTTTATATGCATACCTGTAAATGTTAAGTAAATTTGTGGTTATGCAGCAGACATTTTTGTGTGGATTTAATCAGCACGGGGCAACTTGAGATGGCTGTGGGTTAAGTGTTATAGTCATCAATCCACTCATTTGACGTAGGTATATGGTATATTGTATATACGATATTTCGGTAAACTAAGGGAAATTTTTCAGTTTTCAGTCATTTCCTGCTGATCGATGACACACGGAAGAAGATTAAAAAATTGGAGTTGTAAACATTTGACATGTGTACTTACTGTGTGATTAGCTTTTGGTTGGAACAAGTTTTACTAGAACGTAAGTTAATTTACTGCATGATGAGCAGAGAACAATGTGCCTCACAATAAGTCAATGGACAGCAGCCTTATCGACAAAAACGTCAGCCATATGCAACGACAACAATATCCTTAACAGATAACATATTTGCTCATGTAACGTGGTTATTCAATGTGAAATTGCCGGTCTGTGGCTAAAAAATCACTATGTTTAACTATACATTAGAATATAGCTTTATCTTGTACACTGACCAAAAATCAAGTAGTTTCTATTTAAACACCGCATGCGTACAATGTTTAGAAGCCTTCGCAGTTTTCCAAACGCATGTACATTATGCATTTTGCATGTTCTCCTACTAATATGTTTGACTGTAATTTTACCTGTCTTCTGCAAACAAAAATACTAACACGGCGCAAAGTATAATAACAAATTAGAAGAATTTGTCACTATTTTTGCTTCAAATATTGCACTGTCATCCTATTAATTAACTTCTTTAATGAGAGATATTTTTTTTACCACGAACAAGAACATTCATTCATTCAAATATACATGATTACACCCTTTCAATATTCTGTCTGTCCGTCTGAATGATTGCATGGTCATAGTCATCATGATATACATACATATACATATATCTTCCTTTTCTTTTCTGCGGTTGTTATTCACATGTTTTTTGCATGTTAACAGCAAATAAAGCTATAAGACCTGTAAAAACGTAGCTGTGAGTACTGTAAATCAAATGATACGTCACTTACTATAGAAGGTTTAAAAAAAATCAAAGTTTCATTAAAAACTTCCCCTGGGGATGAGATGAGTGCTGAAAATCAATAGGGTTCTGTGTCATGATCTAAGGTACATGTGTATCAAATATAAAGACATTCGAGCATACCGTTCTGAAGATATCGTGCTCTCAGTCAGACGGATGGACAGACAACCTTGGCCAATTCAATGATATATCTGATTATCAGCTACGTAATAATACTAATGAAAAGCAACGGCAAATGGTGATGTAAGTTTGTATATTGTATTGTATCTGTATGTCACATTTTTACATTGTAGCATTGGATTTGGTCAACTTGGTCACGAAAGTAGAATTTTCAATGGACACTGGCTGGTAACTCTCATTGTGAGTGATGCAGGTATTTCGTTTGTGAGCAAAAGAGGTACAAAACGACACTGAAATAAATTTGAGTGAACTTGACTTTAAACATCCGTTTTTTCATTAATATGAGACTTTAACCATGAGGCACAACTATAATTTTTGGTAAGAAAACAACAAAATTAGATAGTATTCGTCTCTTTTGCGTGGTTCCATTTTTTAGTCAAAGAAAATTCATCATTTCATGTGTTGTTGGCATTTTATAAACAGCAAGTGCCAATTGTTGATGTTGTAGTTGATTGGGTCTTAAAAGTAATAAAATGATCATTTTATTATCCAGAAATAAATTCAATTTTGATTTTTATAAATAAAAATACAGGATACAGGTACAATTTTTATTAAATAAGGTATAATAATCAAATCACTCAAAAAATATTATTTCGTATTTTTCCCTACATCTCCCATGATATTATGCAGCAACTTTGTGGACAATAATTATTAACCTTCAGAAATTAGAAACCCTTTGTATTTAAAAACAGGCTTTACACGCAAGCACCCTCCATGAGCTCCTTAAAAAATAATTTTCAAAAATAATTTATTTTATGTTTTTCCTCTAAAGCAGACAGTTTTAGTCAATCAATAGCAAAGCATATGTGACGTATGCATGCCAAACAACCAAAAAAAAGTCATCATCCTTATCCATCTCATTAAAATGTTATCGTCATGCTATAATAAAGGAACGGCAGACAACAACTAATAATCATAACAGATAGCATGAAGTAACATGATAATGTAAGAACGTATAAAACATAATTGCAGATGTACGTTCATACGATTCAAGTGTAATGTATGTATGTGTAATCAAGTAATCATTAATACTTTACATTACAATCCTTTTCGGCTACTCACAGTCAGAACAACAGGCCTTGACATCAACCCAGTCCTGATTTTCTTTTCATTTGATTTTTCAACAATGCATCCACTTTTGTTTATTGTTGTTTTGGGATCAAGTTTTGGGGGATGACAAAATGACAATAAAAGCTCTTTCGACATCCCTACGCAGCATCATCAGAATGGTGGTGTGCATCGCAAAAATTGCACTTTATTATCATCATCACAGAGTAAGGATAACATGTGTAAGTCTTTTTTCTTCTTGCAAATCTTCTGCAGACCATGTAATCACTGTGTGGACTTTTAATGTGTCATCGCCTTTTCAATGTCAGCCACTGTGTGTAAGTGTGTATGATGATGTGTATGTATGAAGATGAAGATTAGGTAGGTATATGATGAACGCAGAGGAGGAGAGCCAGCAGATACGCACGCACATCATTGCTGATTGACTTTCTGCTCGATCGAAGAGATGTAATATTGTATAAAGTACCCACACTCCTGCGCTTGCGTATGTGTGTCAACTTTGAGTGTTAAGGGGATACCTATTATGTCACTATTGTATATAAAAATGATTTTTTTTGCAGCATGCATGCTTCCAAAAGGATATTATGACAAAATATTATTTTCATACATTACAGCTCACTGCTTACTAACAATTGCATTTTATATTTTTTTTGTTGGTGGACGGTGGCGAGTGGCTGGACGAAGGTGAGCCAAAATGGATTGAACATTATTGCATCTTAATTACACAGCCAGCTACACAAAAAAAATACTAATCCCTATTTACAAAACATCACGCTACGCTTGTAATGTTATCCTTGGTCTTATTGCAGATGGACAGTGTTCACTACATTGTCCTTTTTCAATTTGCAGCTATTAAACAACAAAAATAATAACACATATTTGAAGGCATTTTAGCTTGCATCATTATTTTGCAAAGGAACCAAAAAAGTCAATAGGGCATACAAATATGAGCATGATCCCATGATGATGGGCAACATGTCGTTGGGAAAAATACACTGTGCGGTTATTGCAATTTAGTTCCTTCCTACCTTACATCATATTCAACTGGTAAAAATAAGATGTGGTCTGAGTATGTATCAAGTTATCTAGTATAAAAAAACGCCCTAGCAATAATTATTTGTATTACAGTACAGTCAATCCTGTTCAGGTCATTTCCTCACTCATGTGAAACGAGATGGAAGGAAAATGTCTAGTTTTCTAACGTTGAGTGCACATTCTATGTTGAATTCGTGCTACGCACCCTGCGCATTCTGATGCAAGGATAAAATATTTCCGTTTTCCTCTCCAAAACTGTAATTTCGCTTAATAGCAGCACAATACATTTCATAAAAAAAATTATTGCAATATGCAACAAGGACAAACAATTTTCATTTTGGGTAATAATGAATGGTACATTTTTATCCAGAGAAATTACATAAATATGCAAAAATGCACTTAATCTCATCCGTTTGCCCCTGTATTAATGTAATTAAATCTTTACTTCTAGTAATCGTTCAACTTACAATGTCACTTTATGTTTTCACGTACATACGTATGTAGTTAAATAATTATTATAATTATTATTATCATGGCTGCTGTCCTTCAGTACCATCTTCAGCTGACGAGCAAAGGAATATCTTTAAAATGTTTTAATTTGAATAAAAGTACACTTGTGGCCATGTATAACCATGTACTTAGATGAGCTGGAAGACCCCCTCATTATATCCATATAATGTCGAAGGTGTTTTTACGCATGTTTCATTGTTCTGGAGATGCACGCGCGAAGGGAAGAGTATACCTATCATGTCAATAAAATTCAACTCACGTAAGTTGTATAATATATGTACATACCATCGTAGGAACAAAAAATTTGAAATAGCTTAATGCACTTTTGAATCATGGTATTGTTAATAACAAAAGTGGCCTTATCCCTTTGTAGTACTAACCTTAATGGTAGCCTAATCATCGCCTTGTGAGAAATGCGTTTTTAATTACTATGAAGTGTGTTAAGCATGCAATGTTGAAATAATAAGTATATATATACTGACTATAGGGACAGGGACTATATGTATGTATGTATGAATGAATATATTTTACATGTTCATAGTATTCTATATTTTTATCGGTACTATGCAATCCCATGCTATTAATATCTAGATTATTGAACTGATTTTGATAATAATAAAAACCAACAACCAAGAAATTCATCGCCATAAAATTATATATTCCTCTGCGTTGCTGCCTAAACTATAAAAACAATATATACTTTATTATGGTGGAAGTGAAATGAAGCCATTAATAATAGTATTAATACCTACGTAGTAATATGTATGTATATGTAGTCATCATCATCATCATCATGAAACGATGTCCTTGCGTGTGGTTTACTCAATATATCGACATTGCTCTTGACTTGCCACACATCATGAAGAAATAGTGTTGTTTCTCACATTTCCATCAGATTACCGCATTATAAATTCGGGAAGCTAAAATAAGTTTCAATGAGTACAACAACGTGAGTGTGTGAAGAAATAAAATATATTCAATAATCTGTTGTATGTAGATTTAATTTGTAAAGTCAAAGTCAAGAACATATTTCAATGCTGGGAATAAACCATCCCAGCTCCCAGCAACACTTTTTATCTAATAAAAAATTGGAAAAAATTATGAAAATTTGAAAACTGGACAACGTAAATGACTTTATTTTGCTCATGCCAGGACAGTCCGGTTTTGGTCCATAGTACAGTAGGTTGATATGGGCGCGACACGACATGGATAAATTTTTAAAATCCATCTTTCACAAGTTTGCATATTGTATAATACCTAATATTGGTACTTTGGTATTGGTATGCCCTCCACGAACAACTTTTTGCTCGTGTAAAAAATATGACTTTACAAAAAACGATACAGCGATAATCTAAAAACTGAGAAGCTTTATGCATGAAATGTACTGGTTAGTGATAGGTTGTGAATATGTTATGAATCCAGTTTTTGCAACACTTTGTCCATATTGATTTAGGATTCAGTTTCATAGCCAGTTGGTTTCTTTTCTAAACTTTTAAGGAAATTTTTAGTGGGCCCTCATTTTTATGTAGAATGGAGTACTGGTAAGCATACAATAATAATACGTAGCACGTGTAATATATAGAAAGTGACATGGTGGTTTTGCTATGATGACATTGAAATGGAAAAGAAAAATTGGCTGTTTTAGTACATACCTAAAATATTAAATCTATAAAGCATCTGCAAAAATGACAAAATGATGAAGGTCAGAAGCAGTACATAATATTGGATGGTGATGATTATTACATAATTATTTTTGAAACCGTGGTAAAGGGGGTTTTACAAGGTGAGAATTGATGTATTAGATTTTTTTTTGCAAATTAATGAGAGTATAGTATGAGTTTGCAATAAATTTTGTCTAATATTTTTCCTTTAATTTTTTCGCTAAAATTTCTGAATTATTATATCCAGAGTTTGCATAAAATGCCTATATATTATTATTATATAATACACTTTTGGTTTCTCCCATCCCATCATCTCAGCATCATAAATATTATAATTTAGAAAATGTTGAATGGTGCATTAACGTCGTCGTTGTAAAAAATCGTATGCATGAAGACTACAAAGCAAAAGCATTCCTACATGTACACATGTTTATTGTCTGAATTGAGTACTACAAGAAATGAATTGTTACATCCTATCAAATTATGCGGAGCATTATGTCATACGAACGGCTGGTCAAGTTTTTGTAAATTTCCAGGTAAGTGATGTTGATGAGCTGTTTGACCCTGACTCAGACAGAATTTTGCTTGATTAGCAAGTACAAGTCGTATAAACATGCTATCCTCGCATCAAATAAAATTTAACATTGAATAATATAACGAAACGGGGAATAAGACGAAAATGGTTTTGCCAAAAAAACAATGAGCCATCTGCAAGTAGTGACCAAACTGTGATGGGATTATCGTCATAATAATAATGCTTAGTGTCACAAATTCGTCATAATCATCATCACATCAGATATAAAGTTCATTATGGGACAGGAGCAATTGCATACTAGACAAATTACCTGCCTTACTAAAAATTAGTAGATGGCAAGGAGAAGAACAAATATATATGCGCATATGTACATACCTAAAATCATTTGAATGAAGTTATGCATCTTAGCTAATTTACTCTTGTTTAGAAAAAAATGTATTTATCTATGATCTTGAGCTTATAGACAACAAAAAGATATAAAATAAAAGATCAATTATATAAGATATATAGAAGACGAGATATGCATTTTCAACTTTTGTGCATTCAGACTTTGAAAAACATTAGCTAATAATTTTAGCTATGGTTTGCTTTGCACCAGGAATCAAGTCATAAAAACAGGTGTCGTGCCTTGTTAAAAAAAAAGTTAAAATGCATACACAAGTATGCTCCGTTTGCGCGGAGCAAAGTCAACTACTATATAAATTGAATGCAATAAAAGACAATGTTATAGTATGCATTGATATTAACTTCTCTTGTATCACCATACAAAGTATGTAAAGCTGGTAATTCAATTCATATGTCTCCTGTTTGCATGTTTTTCGCAGTAAGAAATGTCGAGATTTTTTTTTGCAGTAAACTTCAAAATCATCGTGACGGTGGGGAGCAAATGAACCTTCTCAGTAGTCAGACGTATCAAATCAGGGTCTTTTTTTTCAGTTTCTCCTGTTTATTTCATAAAAGTCCATCTAAACCTGCTTAACTGGTACCGTGGAGGAGGATACTATTACATTCAGTAGATAGGTATATATTATCATTGCCGTAGTTTGATACCAAATACCTGGGCTTGTAATGGGAAGATGATAGTAATGATTAGTATTCAGATCAATTTGAATATTATTGCTATTTTTCGTATTATTTTAGCTACAAAATACCTAATATTTATAGATAACACTCTTCTGCAACAAATCCTTCTTCTTTCCAGATTTGACTCCCACAACATTATTTACATTATGCGAATTTTCCGTCTCAAATCATAATCAAAGGAAAAATGTGGAGAAGAAGGAAGAAAACAAGAATATCATTTCATCAGGGATGTATTGTAGAGGAAGGACAGGTTCTTATGCTTGCGTGGTTTGTTCTCAAAGGGGCATTGCATTGCTGTAGGAGCAGGTTCATGAAAAATATTTTACACACGGACATCATAATAAATACTACTCACTTTACAGATCATCATCATCATCGTTACAACATTTGGAAACACAGTTTTTACCTGCTTCAATGGATTCACTGCTGATCCACTTTATGTACTATAGTATCATATACATATTTTGTTTTCCGTTTACTGCTCAAGAACAATGCGTATTTACCTACATTTATGTATAGGCATACAATTACAAAGTTATACCATCACAATAACATCATGTGTGTGCAGACAATGGACATGTACGGTGCAGGTTAACAATGAGCATTTAGGTATAACTGTATTATGGAGTGAAACTTGAAAGTTTATTGTAAGGTTCAACACAATCAAAAAGGTTGCATATTTCATATTATTATTATTATTATTATTATTATTATTATTACTATATCCCATATCATCAGTACAACCTTTAGTTTTTGGGGAATACTTCATACATAATAGAAATACTTGCACCCAACTGCAGTAACTTCTAAATTGTAGAAAATCTTACATGTCAATTTGACATACTCATTTTATTTTGGCTATGTACATATATGCATACATATGTAAAATGTTTACGCACAATGACTAAAGCAAAAATTCTATACAATAGCTAGCTATTTTACCCAACATGATACATTCCTTGTTATTCTGAGTAACTCACTAAAAAGAATGGATCGTCACATCATCACAGTTTATTCCTGTTTGTGTGGTGGCGATATTTTTCAGTCAAAACTAGCTGCCTGGTTTGGTCGACTACTATGAATGGGCTACTCCATGCATTGTTTTACTATTCTGGAAATTTTTGCACAGTTCACACACAGTCTCTCCAAAAGCAAACAGAAGTAAAGTGTAACCTATTTGCTTGGGAGAGATCTAGTGGTGATGTAAAAAGACTAATAAACGCCATAAAAGTTTTGCGCACATGAACAAGCCCAAGTCAGTCGTTTAATAAAAGTTTAATATTATACACACAGCCGTATTTCAGAAATTTTTGGCTGCGCGGTTGCTTCAGTCAGACCAAAACTTTGTTTGCTCAATCATCCTTACTTCTTCTTCAGCGGTGGTTGCAGTTGCATCGCTTTTTGGTTCCTGATATTTTTTAGCAGCTAAAGCAAATAATGTTAAATACTTATACTACCATGATGAGGTGAATCAAAGTCAGCATCAACCATCGGCAGCGGCTAATTCTATTCACTACTTAATTTCTTTTACCGCCATCAATATCCTATATATATATCGTGGTCTACTATAATTATAGCTTCAAAATACACAAATATTTTCAAGAAAAATGTTTTGAGACCTAAATATCGTAAGTCGTTAGTCATTCATTATGTATATATTACACGTATGATGTGAAGCTCTTATGTGACTTTTGTTATTAGTGACTGTTGTGTGATGAAAGTTTCTTCTGTATAGTTTTTATTGTCGAAGCATAGCAAAATATTAATAGATCCAAAATATTACAAAGAATAGCAGCAACAAGTATAAGGCGTGCTACCGCGCATGTACACAACAAATACTAAAAATTTTGTGCACTTTGGTGTGTTTCATGATATTTGGCCCCCACATCAAAAGAAGGAGACACGCAAATATATATACGTATACATTTAGGATTATCATAATAACGATAATATACTATAGCACCAAACATTTACCACATTGCCGATAAGCTAAAGAAAATGCACTCTTTATGTGTGTAGATAGAGCAACAAACAACGTTGTTATTGGATTTTTTGGTGCTGGTGGCGGTGATAGTGTTGCATTGTTGTTGATTGTTATAACATGCAAAAATCTTATAACAAACCTCTCACACATGAGTGCGGCATGCATATACCAAAAATCTTGAGCAACTGAAAGAAACCTTTTTTTTTATGAAAATTTGCGTAAAGGAGATATTTTTTAGGGTATCCGCGACGAAACATCATTCGTGCAATATGATGGTAACACACTGAGGGGCCCATATAGTCAACTTCTGTAATGATCATGATCACTGATTCTGGTAATGATTGTTGTTTTTTGTGAGAGTAGTGCTTACAATGTGTATGTATGTGTCAGTGTAATTTCCCTCGTATAATAATAATAAATATACGTCTTGTAAGTGCAAAACTAATTTTATACATGTTAGTCAAGTGTGTTTATTTTGGTATTTAGTATAAATGCCATTTATTTTGCTCCCTTTCTTAAACCGTAGCTAAACAAAAAATAGAATGTTCACATTTCAATTTTTGTCTAGCCTTGGCTGGGTCACTGTCTTGCTAATTTTACTAGTGTTGCAGCCATTAGCGCAACGCTTGTAAATGTTGCAAGCACAGCAGACAACTTTTTAAAAATATAGCTAAAACATAAATAAAATAGTTGTGTATCAAAAAATCAAGTTGGTAGGATACACGACTTAAAATTAAGAAGTTGGCTCTGCATTGTAAAAAGTCAATCAGACAGACTCCAGGCGAGATGGAGTCAACAAGTGTCTAAAAATGTACTGTATATGAAGGAAATCTAATATCCATTTCTTCCTCCTTTTACTATATAGGTCATGAATTTGTGGGGAGAACTGTCAAGTCTTCCTCTCCAGACTTCCGTGTGAAGTATAAAAGTAAACCGTCTACATGAAATCTCATTTTACGTCGATTTCCTGCTGCTGATAATTCGTCTCGTCTCGGTGATGCTGTGATTAAAAGCATTTTCTTTGCATGCATAAAAGTGAAATCTGGGAATCCTGCAAAAATGTGTAACAATCACCGGGAAGTGGTCTACTTTTCGTGAAAAGTGTTATTGTTCTCAGAAGTGAGAATTCGGCTAATATTTAAGCAGATTATATCAAATTGTCTGTGAGCTAGTTTCAGTTCTACCTTGAAAGTGGATAAAAGTGTGGAATAAGTGGTGCAACAAGAGAGTTTCAGTTTTAGAGCTAATATAAGATCGTGTGAAGTGATAAACAATCTATCTTATCGGAGAGTTTTGTAAATCACTTTTGTAGACACGCAAACCCACAACAGCAGCAAAATGAAGGCAAGAAAAAAGATTACGACCACATTCCGAAGGATCTCACTCCTTTCTCTGGAAAAACATCCTGTTTCGTAGAAAATTGCTTATGGTGCTATTAACGATATTAGAAATTGTTGCACCAACAATTCTCGTTGGAGGGCTGGCATATTATAGAACAGTGGTAGAAAATGACACCGGGATCAAAGAAACTAACTTTACATATTTCTCAACATATCCTGAAGAAGTACGTTGGCAGAGTAAACTTTACACCATAATGTTTTCTATATAATGATATGTACATCTGCAGCATAATCATCTCAAATTATGGCTAAAAAAATGGTAAGAAATTATAATATTTATTTGAAATTATTTTTTGAAGGATCTTCTACGGCCAGCCAAAAGGAAGCTAAACATGAAGAACACTCTGTTTGGCTATTATCCCGACAATCCGCTTACTCGCGAAATCATGGGAATGGTCAAGGAGAGAATTGGCACCAGAGCAGGTATACACACTCCATGTTGTACATACATAAATAATTTATATACCCAAAAGTGCCTATATACATACATATTCATATGACGTCCCCACTTTTAGTAACTTTTTGTCATGAACGCCTCACATGTCTTGGCCTTTGATATCATATGCCTACAAGCTGTCAAAAACAAGAAAAAAAGATTTGAATGAAGAAAAAAAAAGTTACCACAAAGAGAAAAATTACAGCAAAAAAAACGCACCTTGTTTTTACATGTCTTGGCCTTTGATATCATATGCCTACAAGCTGTCAAAAACAAGAAAAAAAGATTTGAATGAAGAAAAAAAAAGTTACCACAAAGAGAAAAATTACAGCAAAAAAAAACGCACCTTGTTTTATAGCTTTGATGATAATAAATAATAGTGATAACAGTAATGCTCTATGAGGGAAAGCGGGTGAATGTCCGCATTACAATTATTTTGAAGTTCATCATCATGAGTAATTTTACTGAGTGCAGTTTTTTTTATGTGAATACAGAACTACGAGCATTTGCGAGCGAAGAAGAACTGGAGGCATTTGTCGAAGACTCTGAGATCCCATTAGCAGACTACAAAATACGGAAAGAGAAAATCGGGGCTGCCATCATTTTTGGATCGGCTTTTCAAGTGCCTAATGAAACACTCTATTTGTATAGACCACTGAACCCCGAACATAAACAGCTTAACTACACGATACGTATACCATTATACACCATTGACACAGGTCATGTGGTTGGCTTACTGCAACTGCCAGGGCCGCAACATGGTAATTGCTGAAGAAAAATCATATAATTTAAGATGCCTATAATAATTGTAAACAATACTTGACGAGATAACTTATCGTGCACTTGTGCCATGTATTTCAATTTCAAGTTGCTGCTGCTTTAAAAACACGATTTTGTCATTTATGCATGTTTTTTCAGACAATGCTCAGTCATATAGAGGAGCTGCATTCACAGGAATTCAGATAGCAATGGATAAGACAATCATAAACTTTCTGACCGGAGAAGAGCCTGCTCCTATTGTAAGACCAATGTAGTGAAAAATGCAACAGTGTACATGTCGATTTATGATAATGACGAGAGACGAGATATTGGTCTCGAGCAGAATCAATTGAAATTACAATGATTACCATAATAATGTGTGTATATAATTTTGATGTGCTAATCTAGGTTTCCCAAGAAGTATTCCCATACCCACCTTATGATACGACAAAGTTTAATACAATTTTCTTCATCCCAATGCCTGCCGTCATCGTTCTTGGCTTCATATTTATTGTCCCATCAATCATGCGCAATGTTGTGTCAGAACGACATACGGGAATCAAGGCAAGTGGCGTTTTTTCTAAAAAAAAATTATAATTATAAACAAATTAAAATAGCGTTTGTCTTTATCGATCGCTTTTGTCCTTTATTTCCTCTTTTACCAGATTGGTTTTTCTCAATGCGTATAGATAGTAGTATGATGCAATTGTAGATGTTTCATCTTTTTTTTTCCAAAATTGCGACATATTTCCAGGAAGTGACAATATATAATGTAAATGCGTGGTTTGAACCGTAATTTTGAACTCTCAACTTTTAGGAGCTTATGAAAATTATGGGATTACCCAACTGGATGCATTGGCTTGGCTGGATGATAAATTCGCTACTGGTTCTTGTCATCAGCATTTCCATTGTCATTTTCCTCGTGTTCTATTCTTTTGACAAAGCAAAAGGCGGAATTGTAACCGATGGGGACTTTACTGTTTGGTGGGCAGTCATGCTCCTCTACGTCATGGCCGCTACAGCATTTTGTTTTTTCATTTCTGTGTTCACAACTAACCGTAAGTACTATTTATTATTAAGGAACCATTGTTTCATTCATTTTCTTCCCATTCTACACACTCACGTGCATGCATTGATCTTTAAACTCAGATGATTCATGTCATAATGTTATATACCACCACATCCTCGGATATGCAATTGAAACATGGAATGATGGTGTTGAATGTACAACACAAACAATGACCTTCTCTAATGGCAATGCCATTAGCGTACGTTGCATGCATATTGAAATGAGTAATGATTTTTTCTTTTCTTTTTTTCCAGCGGTTATGGCCACCACAGTTGGAATAGTTCTCTGGCTTTTATCCTACTTTTTGGTAGCCATCCCATTGGCATTGGACTATGAGAATCTGTCTTTGGTGAAAAAAGTGGCATCATCCATTTTACCCAACACTGCGCTTCATTGGGCTGTTGGGATTATGGCCGTATTAGAAGGAAAAGGTATACGAAATAAAATTATTATTAAAAGTTGAAAATATCCAAGTATTTTTATTCAGTTGGTACACTGCTATACATAATAATAATATATAGGCGCGTTGGTACCTAATATTCTCGCGCGTTGGGTAAAATTGAATTACTACTTGATTTTTATCAAAGGGAATTCTTATTAAATCATATACGCATGTATTAAGCAAGTTGAGAGAAACTGAAGAAGCAAAGTTTACATTAACGTTTAACAACACACACACACACAACAAGTACAGTACCAAAGTTTGCACATACGTGCACCTATAAGATGTCTAGGTCTTGGTAGTCTCTATTTCAGCAAATTAACTATGTACATATTTCGATTTACATCTGATACATAAGAATACACTCGTACAGCATTCTAGTGCAATATGTTTGAATTCAGCTTTAAAAAAATATGCTATGGTATAAAAAATATCCGAGAATTGTACACAAGTTTAAATTCTTAGTTACATCAGCACACAATTTTATAAAATTCCCACGAAGATATTACAAATCATGATGTATGATATTTTCTTTTTCATGTCTTGATTACTACCACATCGAGCCCATGAGATATTTTATTGTGGCATGCCTTGTTTAAAAAAAATTGTAGAATTCAATCCAGTGTAATACACAAGGTGTAAAGAAAGACAGGCACTCAATGCTACATTGTGTTTTCAAGAAGATATGATGCAAAATTCATCATCATATCACATGTGCCTATAGTAATAAAAAACAACAACTGTTACTTGTCTGCTGATCCATCATCACTTGGTAGACACAAACAATTAACTTGATTTTAATAATTGCCTTTTATATTAGGCGTCAAACATACAAAAGTAGTAGCATGCAAAGGTATTGTGCTATGCTCAACATTTGCTTTGTCATATAACAACTATTGTAAATAAGAGGATAAAATATTTATTTACTTTTTGATGACTTGAAAGCTGATAATAAAGAAGATGCATATTGATTCTAAATATTGAAATTCAATTTAATACCACACCACATATTATATTAACCATAAAAAGTAGAACATGAAACTTGAGATGGCTTAAATGATTTTTTACGACTTTAAAATAATTATATATAGGTACATAATGTATTAATATGGAATATATTATGATAAAGTGACAAAAATGACTGTTTTTTTCTTATGGTACAAATTCTGGCTGTTTTGTACGACATGTTATTTACTATACTTTTTTTTGGTTTGACCTTGTAATTCTCCTCAGGTATCGGCGCACATTGGCGGAATCTTGATAGCCCTGGCACTACATTAGACGGGACGTCATTACTTCACATAATGCTCATGTTGATATTTGACACGATTTTCTACACTTGTATGGCGATGTACTTTGAAAATATTTTGCCCTCAAAATACGGGATTAGAAAACCGTGGTATTACCCACTTTTGGTAATTTGGAAATACATACTAATAGCTAATAAAATAATCAGCTATTTCCACTATGATGATGCATGATGAGTGAAGACAATGAAAGATTTTTAAGAGAGAAAAAAATATTCTTTTAGCCATCAACATGGTTAGGTGCTAAAATAAAGCGTATGAGCTATCATGATGGAAAATCTTGGAGAGGTCCGATTGAGAAGCAAGGGTTTGAATGTGAGCCAAGTGGATTAACAGCAGGAATTGATATTCAAGATTTAAAGAAAGTTTACGGAAAGAAAAACGCAGTAAATGGGATTTCTTTGAAAATGTATCATGGTCAAATCACTGCATTATTGGGGTAACTTGAGAAATGATGATTTTCAGTAGATTATTTATTTATTTTTACGCATGTCCATCTCACATTGACATTATCAAATGTATTCCGTTCATTTTTAGTCACAATGGTGCTGGAAAAACAACAACTTTGTCGATTTTAACCGGTGAGTAAATTTACATCTGATTCCATAATTGCGACTAAACAAAAGTAAAGAATGTATTCCTTAAAATGAATATTTAATTCCATTTTAGGTCTTTTCCCCCCAACTAGTGGAACAGCATCTGTGAATGGTTATGACATTAGAGAAGAGTTGGACCAAGTTCGGGAAAATTTGGGACTTTGTCCTCAACATAACATGCTTTTTGACGACTTGACTGTATTGGAACACCTTAAATTTTTTGGAAGAGTACGATTAGTAGACTTGATATATACTCGTTAAAATCTACATTCTGTATTTAATTCAAAAATTTAATGATGTTTTATTTTAAATAGTTGAAAGGTCAAACAGCATTTGAAGCTCATTACGAAGCCTTGAGCCTGATTAAAAAACTTCAACTAAAGTCAAAGAAGCATGTTGCAGCTAGTAACTTATCAGGTGGACAAAAACGCAAGCTATCTCTAGGTTTGGCTCTTATTGGAGGATCAAAGGTTTGCATTTTTTAAACAATATTATTTTTGTAATTAATAATTAGAGTTAATTGAATAATAACATGTTTTAACATTTTGTTGATTTTTAGGTTGTTGTGTTGGATGAGCCAACAAGGTAAAAATAAATAAACAAACACCACGAATAAATTTTTGTTGCATGCATTCCTCCATTTATCATAATTAGATATAAATGATCCAATTTTTTTTACTCCCGTTTACAGCGGAATGGATCCAGAGGCCAGAAGGGTTATTTGGGACTTGTTATTGGTGAGTTTTATTTACAATGAATTTTGCAAATTCTGTCTTAAAAAAAATGAATAGCATATCATAATAATTACGTGTACTTGTCATGCGATCCAATTAGGCCTTGAGAGGAGAAAGAACTATTGTGTTGACGACGCACTTTATGGAGGAGGCAGATATCTTGGTACCTATTATTTCATAACTTGATAACTTGTTGTTAATACAATAAGAAGAAAAATCTCTTAATAATAATGACTTAATTTTATGTACTTACGAATAGGGTGATAGAATAGCCGTCATGGCACATGGCGAGGTACAATGCTGCGGGTCACCGTTGTATCTTAAGAAATATTTTGGTAAGTTGATGATACAAAGTTTCAAGTTGTGAGCATTGTTAAACAAGAGTACATTATTCCGGCAATTTATGTATGGTTAATTATAGGTGCCGGTTATATTCTCAAGTTGACTGTAAGTCGGGAAAATCAGGATAATCTCGAAATACTGCAGAGTGTACAAAAACACATGCCCAATAGCTACGTGGTCAAAGAAGAGTCTGCTGGAAACAATACTGTGGAAATGTCTGTATCAATTCCTTTTGATGATACCACTGGACCAAAATTGGCTCCAATGTTTAAGGATCTGGATGCTAGCAAAGACCATCTGGGAATTCAAACTATTGGTTTATCTTTGAGCACCATTGAGGACGTGTTTCTTGCGTGTGTAGCCCATATTTTCTTATTTCATTTTTGTAATTAATTATTCTGCCAGTCATCATGAATGGGTTGTTGTATGTACATACTTTTTTTTGTTGTGAACAGGATTGAGGAGAAGAACATGAAGGATACCTCAATAGATTCAAGAGACGATTTTGAAAGCAATAAAAAGGCAACCCAACGCCAGGAATGTCACCCGTCCCTTGGAAAGCAGATCTATGGCCTTTTGATGAAGAAAGCTATTTATACAATGAGAAAGAAGCGAATTCTCGCAGGACAGTTTCTCATGCCTCCAATCATGATCATTTTTGGCATCCTCATTTTTAACACATTCTACGTTCCCCGAGAGAATTATCCTACTAGAGACATTAGCCTTCGGCAGTATAAGGACCCCGTCGTTGTGTATCACACAGATGACGATGTACGTATATTTATCATCACATTTGATCCATTCAACTTTACATAATGCTTATACATTACATGAATGACGTTTGAATTTATTTCCATTTTGTAGAAAATTGCTGCAACGTTTGAAAGCATTATTGGTTCAGACGGACACGCGGTTAGAGTTACAAATAAAACGGTGATCAAGGAGCTGGAAGATGTTAGCTTGCAGGATCTTGGGATATACCGTGACCATTACGTTGTTGCTGCGGATCTCAATAGCACAGCTTACCACACACTATATTCCACTATTCCATATCATGCTGCCCCGTTATCAATCAACTTGGCCACAAATGCCCTTCTCAGGACAATGTCAAACTTGACATACACAATCAACACAGCCTTCCACCCTCTACACAATCTCCTTTTTTCAAAACTGGAAATCGTTAAGCCAAGTAGACACCACTTTATGGACGGACCAGTTATGCTCGGAATCTTTGTTCCTATCGGTTTGGCATTGTTTGCGTCCAGTTTCCTAGTTTTTCCAACGGATGAACGAAGAACTCAAGCTAAACAATTGCAACTCATGTCTGGAGTTCATCCAATCACATTTTGGCTCACATCATTTATTTTCGACTTTACCCTGATGGCACTGGCATGTTGCCTTATGATTGCTGTGATTCCAGTGTTTCGTTTAGAGAGATTTGTTGGAACATTTACGGACGATAATGCTCTGGGGGCTTTGTTCCTCATTTTGATTCTTTACGGATATTCGGCCATATCCTTTTCATACATTTTCAGTTTGGTTTTCACGAATGTTTCTTTGGGATTTTCTATATTCGACCATTCTTCATCTTATTACCGGTATGTTTTGTTCATCATGATTACTTTGTTGTTGCTAATATTGCTATTATATAGTGTACGAGATTTTACCACAAACCCGCGGTCATTTGTTTGTTCACAGGTCTCATATGGCCCCTGATTGTATTTATCATGGATACGCTGCTCAAAGGAGGTGGCACAAGCAGATTTGTGGTGAGATGCGTTGGCAGACTGTTTACAACGTATGGCGTCTCAGTAAGCATCATGCGTTTCTCGTCCATCTCCATTCTTAACAGCAGATGTGCCATGCTTCGTCAGGAAGAGTTGGATGTGATTTGCGATCCCAAGAATCAAATTGATGCCAACATTAGACAATGTTGCCCCAACTGCGCTAATCTAACCAATCAAGAAGGGATTCCACAATGTTTTGAAAAGGAGAAATACTTCACTTGGAACTATACCATGACAGATGAAAAAGATTTTTCCACTTACGAGGTTCCGGGAATAGGTCAAGAAATGCTTTGCATGTTTGTTATGGGACTTATCTATATGGCCATAATTCTTTTAATGGAATCAATCAGTGCAGTGAGAAACAGTTTGTCGCGTAAAGGTGCTAACATTCCATCAGTTCATAATAATGATGATGATGTTATTGCTGAAGAAAACCGCGTTTTGAGCATGAATCAATCAATCAAAACTGGTAGCATCCAACCTGCGGCGATGCTTACAGTTTCTCCAAATCCTTGAAAGGAAGTCGTAAGGGGTTCCTGGAAAACATTGGATATTGTCCTCAATTTGATGCAATAATTGGAGTACTGACGGGTAGAGAAATGCTGAAACTTTTCTGTCACTTGCGAGGTGTCCCATCAAGAGACATTGATGGACAAATCAATAAATGGCTTAAAAAGCTTGGTATGTGATTAGCAATCAACAAGGACTAAATATTTTGTGTATACCTCGGGTTTGTATATATATTTTTTTTATTTGATGCGTTCACAGGATTGTACAATGACGGGGATGTGGAATGCCGCTCATACAGTGGAGGAATGAAGCGAAGATTGAGCGTTGGAATGGCCATGATAGGAGATCCTCAAGTGGTTTTCTTAGACGAACCGGTCGGTATTCCTATTTTTGCATTTATTGACTGAAATTGTGTTCTCATTATATTTTTTATTCAATAATGATGCCAATTCTAAATTTTAGACTAGTGGAGTTGATCCCGCTAGCCGTCGTCAATTTTGGCAAGTCATAGCCTCAGCCAGAGATATGGAACAATCCATTATACTTACCTCACACAGGTTTACATTTATTCTTATAGACAAATATGTGATGATGTGCAAATCTTTGTTTTTAACCATGATTTTTGTGTGTATTCATTACAGCATGGAAGAGTGCGAAGCTCTGTGCCAAAGACTCAGCATCATGGTGAATGGTCAACTTCAATGTCTCGGCGGTGTAGAGCATTTGAAAAACAAGTTTGCAAAGGGCTATACGTTAGTTTTCCGTCTTCGAACTCAGGGTTTGGATCCAGACAGGATCAATCTTCTCAAACAAGAGGTCGAACAGACTTTTACGCCCTGCAAGTTGAAGGATGAGCATCAGGTAAGGGATAATATGTTTATGATGCATAGGTATACTACATCAATCGATAAACATTTTTTACAAAATTATTTGTTGCTATTTTTCTAGAATGTCCTGGACTACCAAGTGCACAACACGGACATGAGTTGGGATGTAATATTCGGTGCTATGGAGTCATTCAAAGGAAAGTACAATGATCTTATAGAAGATTATACAGTTAGCAAAACGACACTGGAGGAGGTGTTCCTCTCATTTGCCAAACTACAGCATAGTGGTGATCGACACGTTAATAGCGGATGTTTGTCGACGTGTAAAGCTGCCTTAATTTGCGTATAATAAAAATGTAAAAAATACTGACTTCAAGATTAATATAGGACGAATCAAAAAAAGCTGAATAATATAGCATAATTTAGATATTTAGTGATAATTTTAGTGTTATTGACTGAAAGTAAATGCATGAAATATGATGTTGTGTGTAGTAAGCAAGTATAATCATCCATATTATTGTCGTAATATGTATTGAGCGTGTATTTCCTGGTGAGCGAAGAGTTTTTTAGATTTAAGATTTGTATTTTTGAATGATAGTCAAGAGAGATATGAACAAGCCTACACGGTGGTGAACATGTCATTTGCTGTTCATTGATTTAACTTCAACCTGTTGATTACAGTTCCTTTTATTTTTAAACTGTTGAAAGTATTATTAACTTGGATGATGATGCTCAAATATACATATTGTTATTGCTACTATTGACTATTACACACATATTAGAGTTGAATAAGTTAATGCCATAAGACTTTTTCCTCTATACTCGTTTTTTTTCCAGTGAAATTATTGGGGTAAGTGCTCAAACAATTATTTTAAATGACCGAATGCTTTTCAAGTTGAATTTTTTATCATTATTGCATGCATGCAAGCCCCAAAATTGTGCAAGGGTGCACGATCGTTTTTATATGCACCACCAACTTCTATTGTGGTCATGTTTCGCAACACAATGTAAAAACAAACAAAAATCCTTATAGGGTACCTATATTTATGTCCATGTAGAATTGGCATGTATTTAGTACAATTTTAATACAACTTTGTTGTATTTTGAGAATATTTGGGGTATTGTGATGCGTGATTACAAACCATCGTATTATATATTGTTATGGTGAATTCCACAGGAACACGCTTCAATATAAAAACGATTATTACCCTTTTGGAACTTTAAAGTTCTACTTTTCCCATAAACGAGAGTGTATTAATATTATTATGACAAATTGTAAAAAAAAATCATTTTACCTGGAAATTTAAAGCATAAAAAAAGTTGAGGTACATTCGAATGTATTTCTAAAATTTAGTATTATATATAATATTATGAATGTTTCATGAAACGCGTAGCGAAATATGCCAATACATAAAATAAATACAAATAATTGTTACGCCATGATTACTTATAAGTAACTTACAAAAAAGACTGTGATGTTTTTCGTCGTGAAATAAAAAAAATAACCTTAAACATTAACCTTCATTTCATTACATCGAATTGGTCTGGACTTTTTTGTTTGTTTCTGGCACATAATATTGCGCAATTTACCCCCGCGTTCCTTTTTTTCATGTTTTTGTCCAAAACTGGTAAAACTGTCTACATACTAGGCTCAAGGCACATACCGACATACCTAATGATCTGATTGCGTGGACTCACAATTGTAATAAATCATCTATCATTACTTGGAAAATGCTAAATCATCTATAGTTCACCCTAAAAGTGGGAATACCGATTCTGCGTAAATAAATTTAACCTTCAAAAGAATGAATCTTGCTATCTTTCTTAATGTCAGGGTGTCACCAAATTCGTAAAATGTTTTCTAGTATAATGGTCACTTTAAAACTGGAAATCCCTGTACATTGTAAGTTGTAAGTAACGCTCCCCTAACAAATAACCATGTGTGCATAACTGATTACCTATGTAATTATAGTTTTCAACTAGCGTCACTAAAGCGGGAAAGTTATCTGGCAGATTTTTTATGGATCAAGGATCATACAAAAAACTTAATGAAAAATTATATCATTCAATGGGGTAGACACAAGCTAACATAAAAATGTAATAATAAAATGTTAAACCGGAACGAAAAAAAAAACAAGATTACATTGCGACACCCATAAGTGATTGCAAAATAGTGAACGATGTACGAAGAAATGTTACTCTTTGAAATTGTACTTGAAGCGTGTACTTACAGCTTGTATTGTAAGTTTGTGTGTATAACTTTAAACTAACCTTGTTCGAGAATGTCTTCTTACAATAACATAAGATAAACGATTAACTATAGCTTGTAGGTGCGTTACGGCTTTAGCTGGTCTTGAACTACTAAAGCTGATATAAGTGACAATGAACTTATTTTGAGCACGTCACGTATTACAACACCTAACTAACTTGATGTGTATTTTGCAAGCGGACATTAATGATATTGTGTAAATTATTACACAAGGGACTTGGTTACAGGGAAGTCAAAAGGGTCAGCAATGTATTTTTTTCAGCCAACCACTACTCAGAGGAATGAGTATTACATACGCGGAAGGCAAAAAAAAACTTGAACGTTGTGACTTTATACACAAGTATTCGCACTCCTTTCCACCTGAGGTGAGGTGGGTGGATGGTTAAGGCTAACCTGATACTTCTGTTCGTGTTTTAGATTATTTGGTTTTGGCAATATGAAAATTTTAACTCTTATAGCGTAACGGTTTCTCAGATGTACTGCGGGACATGCAGATGGCCGGACAGATGCATCCATGAGAAATGATATATCATCCTACGAAAAGCTTTGATTTTCTGGGAACGTTTTTAATAAAATTTAATGATGATAATAATCTTCAAATGTACTACATACACAAATGTACATACTATCTATCAAAAATTGAAATGAATTGAAGGTTTTTAAAGCTTCATTTACAAGTTTTTGCGCTGTTTCGTAAATTTTTTTTACTTATTGAAAGTAAAAAATCCAGTTTGGTATGACATGCCATTATTTATTATGCTATATAATTTGAGTAAACTAATTTCTCTATCTCAGCTGCAACTCTTTTGTTGTAAGTAGCACTTTTTGTAGCATAAACGGTTGGGATCAACATACTATGATGATGAACATCTTTAACATATTCAAATAAAAACGTATGCTTAATGTTGTATGTTTAAAAACCACCATGTTTTTATCGCAATGTCATATATCCCATCACACTGCAACAGCAACCCAAAAAATATTCATATCATAACGCAAGGAGGTGGTTATGGAAAAGTATATTTTTATGCAGTGCAGTGATGGTTGAAATCGGTGTTTTAAAGTACACAAAAAAAGGATTCTATTTATTTTGTTTTTGTTTAAAAGTTTATTTCAAGTGCAAGTGATTCTGGAGAAAATATACATTCTGGAAATTGGGCGTCATTATTGTAGTTAGTCATTACTCAAGGTTTACTGTGACAACGTTGCATAATTGTTAACTATTGCGAGAGATGCCTGACTTTGTCGCATTTTGGTACTTAAGAGTTACCCTTGGAATACGTGTGAATATTTTCGGATTTCAAGATGAATCAAAGCATTTCCAGGCTACGGTTCACGTTCTAATAAAATAATTAGCGCATCATCAAATCCACCCAGGCTTGGATATATTATGGTATATAGGAAATCGACCATTTCTTTTATGCCCACTTCACATTTATTATCTTGTAAAAAATCCTTTACATTGCCTTTTTGCATGTTGAGGTAAATTTGTTGTCAAGAAAAAATAAAATTGCAGATAC
>JAHZNC010002094.1:0-33830 GCA_027744095.1 Zhuqinia jingwanae | reverse complement strand
TATGAAATCGTAATTAGTTAATTGTAGTTAACTAACTATAATCAACTAAAACTAACTTAGTCGAAACACAGCAGAAAGCAGTGCAAACAGTTCATAAATATTGCTTTACTTAGGTTTATTTCAATAAAACTACAGTAGCAATTGCACACGAAAAAAAACACAAAACATACCTTCTCCATATGCTCAGCTGCAAACTTCAGCCAGGTTGGCGGTGAACGACGCTTGCCTGTTACTTTTGAACTTTTCTTGTCCTTATTACCATTTCCCAACTTGATTTGATGTGGCATCATAGGAGTTTCGGAAAGCGCCGGACACCTCTGATACACTAGCTGACGGCCAATCAACGTTACATTTTTAAAATTCCTGTCAAAATAATCGTAATTGATTTTGTAATAGTATTCATATAACCATAACTTTACATTACTTGATAAGATTCCAATATACACTTCATGCTAACGATAACCTTTCTAATTGCTAAAAATAAAAATAAACTTACGACATTGTATCAGTGCTTCTGCTGAAGCCAGGAAATCCAAGCTCTCTGTTAAACAACGTTTGCACCACATTGGAGGTGTAACCTTGAGCACACCTTTGGCTCCAAGGCGGACGAGGAAATGGGAATGACTCCTCCATCACACTTATCTATTTTTATTCAAATTTACTTGTTTTGATTCACTAAACATCAGCTAATTTGATTCAGTAAAAGTATTAAGTAATACACTGAGAGATTTGCATCATCATCACCAAAACACGAAGCCATTGCCATTGCTAAAAGCGCTGCCACTTAGGTTCAAGTTTATATCGTCATTATTGCTGTAATGATGATATTTTAATCCCGAGCACGTCTAATTTAACGATGATCAGGTTAGGTTTTCATGTCGGTCTAACAAACCCTGAACGTTAAACATCAAAAGAAATTTTGATGTGAAGCGTGCGTAATAGTGGCGTTGGCGACGCATAGTCCCCCACAGCGTTACTTCAACCTAAAAACACCTGTTTACTTACCGAGAGAGGAGTCTAAGTTGGCGTATAAATGCAAGAATGTTGTTTAGTTACAGCAAGTGCACAGTAACTGTTGCAAGCTAGTGCACAGTTAAAGCTAAATATTTGCCTGGTCTATGCAATTGGCAATAATTGCACATGTTTTGACTATTTCGCCACTAGAGATTAGAGATAGATGATGCTGGATAAACAAATGGCTGATAATGTATTGATTGTATTATAGCGATAATATATGCAACATTTCATACAGTACAACATCTAACAACTATAAATGCGATTACACTATTGACAAAAGCGGAAATCACTCTAGACTCGACAACCGACCGACGATGGATCATCTAATTTTACTGAGATCACTTTACACGTGTATTCGTGACATATTCGGGTACGCTTAGCAAGTATGATATATTTCCAGCAACCAAATCAAACAATCATCCAGCCAGCCTATACTTTTCTTTACCGTAGCTAGCACAAAAACCTTTTCCGCTTTTATTCGGCCTCAGTCTCTTTTGGTACATGTACTTAATGATATATACGGGGTGTGCGAGCTGCTAAAGCCGTCTCCATAATATTTAATGATTCTTTTTGCACAGCAAAGAATTAACTTTCCTCTTGTCTTGAATTTCCAAAAAAAAAATTGTTCGCTTGAGATTTAAGAACAGCCAGCGAGATCTCTAGATTAAAGAGGAAACAGTAGAGGATTAAAGAGGAGAGATGTAGAGATATAGTAACTTCCCTTGTGATGACCCTGACGGGAACTACAGAATTTCACTCCAGGGTTCTACTCCAGTTACGACGTTGACGTCGTACTGGAGTAAGATTAGCTAATACGCCCACGTCATACTTCTGTTTTCTGGAATGACTGCGCAACCAGGCAATCCAATCCAACAGTTTCAGCAAATGCCCGTTGCCAAACCTCAGTGATCTCACGAGAACTTCTACATGAGCTGGTATCAGACTGCCTGGCCTGAATAAACGCAAATATGATGAAAGCATGATGAATTTCAATGGCCGACACTGGTTTAAATGAAGCATTAACTGTGAACAAGAATTAATAAGTATGTTTTGCCAAGTATGATAAATAAATAAATAAATGTTTTGACTCATGAAACATTGAGTTACAACGTATAATTGATATTAATACCTATTTACTAATTCAAATTTTAAACTACTTTGCAGTACAAAATGCAGATTGTGTCATATATATGTCAATTGCTTGTATTAAAATCATAATTGCGAAACATATATTTAATATGTTTAAAATATATTATATTAACTTTTCTGAAGTGTTTTTCTTCTAATTTTTTACGGAGTCAGATCCAATATTGCATACGGCGAGTTTTTGTTTGTCAGCAGAAAATACATTTTTCTTGTTTCGTTATTCGCTGGAGTATATTCACCCATTGCTACTGTATCGTTTCCCGTGCATAGCCCTGCCTCCACTTCCATGTGATCCAAGCATTCTTTGGCAACAAACTCGTTGAAACCTTCAAAATAGCCAATGCTTTCAGCGTAGTAAATGTAGCTTCGAGCGTGACTACACAAAACTGGAATGGTTGGCTTGGCGACATTACATCCAGGCTGATGACTTCCATAATTTGGGTAAAAATCAGCGTGGCCAACAGGTTCTCTTAGTCCGACAGGAAATGGAATGAATCCAAGTGTTACAAGGCCGAGCAGTCTCCAGTCTTTGGTTGCAGTGTGAATGACATCTACGAATTCAGCGTCTGTATGATCGATTCTCTCAGATTCGGTGACTTTGTCAAAATTTGGACGGGCAGGGTCAAAAGCTTGTAAAGAGATGCACAATTCCATAAAATAAAACAAACACAACAACAAAAACAAATTGAAAGTTTTAAGCGCATGCTTATTTTTATACACGACTTTTACCTGTTATTCGACCAAGCTTGCCAACGGTAAGAAATTTCCCTGTAAACCCAGCACAATGGGCCCCAAGACTGTGACCCAAAACATGAACATTTTCAATCGTTGCCATCTGCTCCTTAACTAAAAATTCAATCAATTCTGCTGTCCTCTTTCCAACCAGTTTTGTACTTTGGGAAGCAATATTGTAGCAAATGGAGTCACTTGCTGTCACAAGATTTGCCAAAGCTTCCCAGTGAACTGCAATGATATTTATGGCGTGGGGAATTTTGGAATATGCTGTTAAAATGCAAAACAGAGAAGGTTATTATTGTCATTATACAATCTTGAATTTTATCTGAATGATTTCGTATGTAACATTTTCAGCGACAATCTACTGACTGACCTTGACGAAGCGCCCTTGCAGGGCCCACAAATGGACTTGACATGAAGCCATGAATAACAACTTTCAGCGGAGCGTCTTTGACGAATCGAGATACCCGGATGGATTTGCGACTTCCTGTAAGAATCTCTGTGAAGTCATCTGGATCGTCATTATTACTAGACGAAAACAATATTAATTGCAATAGATAGATACATCGATAATATTTAGTAGTTGAGTGATTCTGAGCAAGAATTACTTGGTGTAGTATAGAAATTTAATTGTCTCAATTCCAGGAATACTTGATGGGTGACAGTTCAAAATGGCTCGGCTGAGTCCGCGATGGATTTCGTTGGGCCACCAGAATTGCTTGTCGTCAACTATGGTAAAGTTATAGGGTCGTAGTTTAAAATTGGTTTATAACTCTTAAAAGTAAACTGGAAAACAAACAATCTTACCTCTAACTTTATCAGGTCCAACTGGACAACAAAGTGTGAAATCGACAGAGTCTGTATCAGATTGCCCCATACCAACCTGTTGTGTAGTTTCCAATGACGATGACTCATTCCAGTTTTCTGGAAAGATGAAGTAGTTGGGTGCACATAGCGTTTGATTGGAGGCTTTACTCAATTCAGAGACGTAACAATGTGGTGTTTGCAGACTAAATGGTATACTGGAGATAGCTAAAACTACCTGGAATATAAAACTTATTGGTGGTGTTAGTTGCATTCTAATTTCTGATATTAAAATTATTCTCGGTGTGCAAATTCACTTTATTAAAATAAATACAAGAAATGAACTTTAATATTTTGATGTGATACAGGAATCTATGCACAGATGAACTATTGGAATGAAAATAAGTGCACGCATTTTATGTACATGGCAGGCTCATTCTTGCTGGTATAATAAATACTACACCTTTATAATGGGAATTCCACCAATGAAAATTCCGTTATTTCACGGAAGCATCGCCATATTATTGTGGTGTAAGGTGCGCGTACAATACGGAAGCTTGGTTCAACCTTTTGAAAACATTAAAAGTTACCTGAAACGAAATCAAATCATCAACACTGATCAAGGTGAAGGTGAGCTCGTGAAAGAAACCGCACCAAAAATTAGTCTGCAATCTGAAGATGTACAATGAGTTACATACCTATTTACATAAATTATTTATATATTATGTTTATTATTAATGGGACCATCAGTGGGTGTGCTGTGGCATGCTTCATGTAGTTTATTGTCAATAATTGTGTATGTTTTCCAATTCAATTGTACTAAATTATAATGTGGATGTATGCAAAAAGTACATAGGTATATATAATATAGAATACAGCAGGTAGTTATTATTAGTAGAATAATGTTATATATAGGGTGCTAATGCCGTCAAACATGTCAACTAATATTGTGTTGATACTTCAGCCTGAAAATCTTTTGTGAGACACAAGTACTTTGACACGTTGCTCACTTAATCCTTTGAAAGGAAATGCGTTGGTGACAATCCTATTTGAATCCTAAATATGAAGGCCTAAAATAAATGGTCGTATTTTGTTCTGTTTTTAGGTGATGCACATAGGTATATGTAGCATAATATTTTGTATTGATAGTGAGGGAAGCAAGGAATATGAAGAATTAAACACATATGTGTGTGAACATGTTTCATATTATATATTATGTACCTATGTATATGAGTTTGAGACTCAGCTCAAGAAGTGGTCAGATATATTTCATGGATTGGACCATTGGATGGCACCATATACATAGATGTTAGGAATGAATGGATAGAAAAGAGAATGATTTCATTTTTTAAACTTTTATTTTCACGTGTTTGATAGCACGAATGAACGGTACAAAGAGTTTACCAGCAGATATTTCGTCACTTAATAGCTATTAAATTAAGTATAATATATTGCATAATATACTAAAAGGTAATTAAGGTACGCCACCGAATGTATATTATTATCATCATCATCATCATCATAAGTGAAACTTATATTCTGTATAATAATAATATACAAATATACATAGTACGAACGAACGTAATTGTTAAGTCAATATAATTAGTATAACATATTCATACAACTTCATTAACTCTTCTTCTCCAACCACATAATGCACTTTGTGCCAATAATATTCAACCAAAATAGTATATCAATAATATATTATAAATTATAATAATAATAATATACTAGATTTATGCCGAATTTTAATTCCAAATCCAAATGATCAATATGTAACTTGTAATTACAGAACATATATATATATTTTCCTGGTTTCGCTTTATTATAACGCAACAATATTAACTTAGTAAATCCAGTATGTATGCAAGTATATATATTAATATGTAGGTATCTTGAATATAACAACAATAATAACAACATTTCACATATTTCAATTATGCTTTGTATAATAATATACTATTGTAATATATTTTTGATTTGCAATTAAAAATTCTCCTTTATTTTTTTTGGACTAGGCCTTCTTAAGTTCTGGTAAGCTGTTTTTTTTATTATGTTCAATAAAGGTCATTTTAAACATAATTATGCAGCTAGCTGTACAGCTATTATTGTTTCAGGTGGTTAAAATTAACAATTTTGTTTTTGCACAACTCAAATGAAAATTGAAAGATTTACCACTGTACTCTAAATATTACATTTATCATCATCAAACACAGTATATATGGAAGTTTTTTTCTCTTTTAAATCTGATGTGTTGAATTGAAATACGAGACTGAAAAAAAAATTAGCCATGATTTGAAGAAGATTAATAAGATTGGTGGTACAGTAAGTATCTTCAAATGTGCTAAGCAGTACACCAACATTGACAATAATATATTTTCATAATTCTGATTACACTCTAAACTTTATTTAATAAACTTAGTTGCTAGGTCATCACAAAAACAATTTCATCGTAGGCGAAACAGTCAGTACTTTAATAGAATATTTGAAACGGTATCATTATCATTATACTTTCATTATTATTATTAATATTAGATTTAACATTTGACACAAACGAAGTGACCAATGCTCGATGATCGACACAGTATAGCTACTATATATAAGGAATTATAATTATACACGTCTATGCACATATTATGCTTAATTAATTATCATTTCGTAATAATATGTTGTTTATGCATATTTTATCTTATTTATTTAAGTATTTTATATTGACTTTCTTCATTTTATAGAATCGTAACTTGTAAGGTTGTTTGCGAGTGTTTCAGCAAACAATCTATAAATATAAGTATTAACACACTAAACAGTAAAATCACACCAAAGATCAGCGGCATCAAAATACAAAAACGATGGCATAATATTTTTTATTATTAATTAGTCACAATAGAAGTAGTAGTAGTACTTTTATTTATGAGTCGGCGACAATGGGTCTATATATTCACGTCATAAAATAGTGGTTTGAATAATTGTACGAAATTCATAAAATTTCAACTCAAAGTACATGTTACAATTGATTACTTGTATCTAGGGTTCAGATTTGAACGCATGACTTATTATTAAGATAACTACTGGTTCATAATAAACCATTACGATCTTGGGAGTTTTACACGCCAAACCAGATAAACAAAGAGGAAAGTCTTCTCTACAACTCTTGATCAGCCTCTGTTTTTCGGTATTCGTTCCTACTACTATACAGCACAACAGAAAAGTGAAATACTAAAATTGTTTGAATTTATAATAACTCATTTTAAGCTTAGTACTCAAGACATTTATGCAATAACGTAAAATCTGAAGTGTGGAAAATATTGAAAATAAAGTTAAAAATTAAGAGCATATTTTTTTGTATTATGGACAGTATTATGTTTCTGAAGCCGGCAGAGTAAATGGCGTGACGCTGTACATGAAGCAACGGTTGCAAACACGTACAGGTTTGACATGACCATATCTTGGCAGAGGAACTGAATTGCCACTGCATTTACCACAGAAAACCTTTAAGAAAAAAGACAAAATTTAATCACATGAGATACTTGTGAAATGGAATATCAGATACATTAAAATAGCATTGCATAGATTTGCATTATTATTATTACCTTTCCACAATTTCTACAGTGATGTCGCCTTCTCACAACAGTAAAAGTAGCTGAACAAGCCATACACTGTGGTGCAAGTTCATCGGGAACCCACTTGGGCGGGGCTATGACTTCAACGGACGAATGGTTCTCTGTTGACTGCTGACTATGATGGCCATGTTGGTTTTCAACAGTGGCAACTAGCTCATCACTCAGTGAAGGTTCTGGGGTCAACTCAGCACCACTATTTTCCCCGCAGCTTCCACTTCCCACACCATCCAGACTAGCTTCATCTTCTTCTACATCAGAAGGGGTTGCATTCATTGCAAATACACATTTCAATGTTGACCGCAAATCAGCAGCGTAGTTCGTTTGAAGTTGATCAGCGACTCCGGAAATGCAGATGAATAAGCGGTGAACTAGATCAGCACTGTTCCTGGATTCCACACAAATACTACGTTAGTCGTACCATAAATATTTATATTAATGGATGAGATATAAGTACATGTAAAATATACTAAATGATGCTAAAAGGAATCCTTACTTGAATCTAGACCGAACTTCATTTCTTGACGCTATTTCTGCTGCCTGCATTGCCAGTGCAATCTCAATATCGTCCTGACATTCTGAATCAAATGAAGATGTTTCACATGTGCTTTCGCCTCTGTAAATACAAAATTTAGTAAAGTTTAGCTATATTGCTTAGGTTCGACATTATTTAGATGATGATATTTGGTCATTTTCCATACATACCCTAATGAAGCACTACACTCGCTGTTACAACAGCTTCCCGAGCAAATGGAAAACTGCTGTTGGGAGGATGGGCATCCCGGCGCAGGTATAGGAGGTCGCAGTCTGCTCATCACACTACCAGATGGAATCGCCAAAGCATCGTGCTCAAGCACTCTACTGATAGCACAAGGAATGCTTCGTACGGGAGTACTGAGATGAGTGCTACCTCCTTCGTTGCTGATAGTAGTTGTCCTGTTGGTTGCGTCTGCTGAACGAGAGACTTGGCCAGCATCAGAAGAGCAACATGCAGCAACAGTGGAGTCAGCAGCAGTAGGTTTGTCAGACTTTATCTCTGTGCTTGATGAAGAGGTTTTGCTGTGGGGTGTGATGGACGATGATGTCTCCAGCTCTGCCATACTACTCAAGCCCGAATCACGGCTAGAACTGCAACTATGCGACGTACTGGAACATTGACCATTGGCAATAATGGCTTCATCACAAGATGATGTTGATGAGGGAGTATCCAAGTTTTCTACCAAAACGACGGGTGCCTGAGAGATCTTTTGACTTTCTTCCTCTTCTGAAGACGTAGCTGAAACTTCAGGAGGCGTTTCAACCTGGTCGCTGTTTTCCTCAGGTAAAGTGGTGACATCGTTCGTAGTGTCCTCAGCATGCGTTGTTTTGGAAACCGTGTTTAGATCTTGCGGCCTCCTTGGAGCAGGACCGGGGCCTGCTTCCTGGAAATCTAGATCACAGCTGCTAACCGTCCTACATAAACTCTCATCAGTCTCAGTTCTAAATCCGCTATCATCGTGGGAGCAGTTATTATATTCACCGACACCCAAAGTAAGGTACTCAGCCCAATTCGTTTGGTCACGAGCCAAAGCAGCCTCAACTGCGCACGGATGGTGTGGACTACTTGCGGAAACATCTTCGCCTAGAATCTCTGATCCCTCAAATACACAACCAGCACTCGAAGACGAAGCAGAAGAACTACTTCTGGTTAATGTTTGTTCACAACAATCTGAATTTAATGACTCTACGTGATTGCTAATCTCCTCGTCGTTAGAATTAAACTTATTTGTATTATTTAACTGCTCCATGGCACTGGAAAATAGTTGTTGATAAGTCACGTCAATATTGGAATCACTTTCAACATAGGATGAGGACTGGGAACAGGTCGCTGCAAAAAAAAAACACAAAAATTGCAATATAAAAAAATCCGTTCATTCATCATTACCCTCTCTTACGAGTAATTAAATAAATAAATTTAGACAACGTACTAGGACATGAGATGTTGTCGCCAAGTGTTTGTGAGTACATTACGGAATGATTATTGTCAGACGTGGAAGCAGCACCGTCAGGCGCCGTTGTTGAAGTTCCTTGACTACTAATAGTATTAGCATTGGCACTAGCGGCACTTTGACACAGTTCAGAAATAAAATCCTTGCATTGGGGAAACCCCTTGTAGAGTTGGTCTAAGTAATCCTGAATAGACTGAGCTAAGGGAACTTCAATCTCATTCTCGGATAGCTCCTGCGATTCACCATGATGATGGTGATGATGAAGATGATGATAGTGGTGGAAATGAGGATGACGTGGCTGGTTTTGGCTGCTAGTGGTAGTATTGTGCTGATTTCTGCTGGCCGAGCTTCCACTCACAGAGCCTGAAGTACTGGTATTTTTGTTATTTTGATGTGCAATGGAACTTTCATCGCTCTCCTGCTGATTAGACGTTTCCTCCAGTTCACAGGTTTCTGAAAATGGTTCGTCCACCGAGCAAAGAGACCTTTCCAGCGCTGAAAGTTCGGATTTGCTCAAAGTCCACAACAGTTCTCTGATTTTTATCAAAAGAGATCGAAAGGGTCTGAACATGTCAGAGAGTTCCCCACGGTCAAGACACAAGGGACCATCAGGGAAGATTAATAGACCAGACACGATTGCCAAACGAGGGATGGTGAACATCAATGCAGGATCACAGCTGTCCACTTGATCTTGACTCAGTAGACCAAGAGTTAAGGCCCTATACAAATATAATTCAATGTGGTTATAAAGTAGCCATAATATTACGTGTCATATAAAAGCAAGCCATTATCATAGTATCATACCTCTGCAATGTCTCTGAAAACAGGACTGTAATGGCTTGTTGTGCTTCATATTCACGAACCGTTTTGACCGGCACCATTGCAGAAACGTAGGAGAGCTCAAACTCAGCAAACAACCTGTCCAAAATTTTCAGTGACTCGCATATCTTCTCCGTAAACTCGGGAGGATTTCGGAAACACTGTTCTCTCAGTAGATTTCTGACATTTTCAAGGCTTTTTGTCAGTGCTTTCGCTAATGGTCTCATGGAAGCTGATTCCAGTTCCCGGTTTAGAATACTGGATCCAGCTGCCAAACACTGCAAAAACACAAAAGAAAGTATTAGTTTTTATATATGTTGATGCATGTAAAAATGCCAACGTATGTATATATTGCATTCACATACCTCTGCTCCAAACCATAGTTGTCCAGCCAAATTTTCTTGAAGGACATCATCAGGGAATTTGGCACGAAAATCTCTCGGAGCTCTTTCATCCGGAATCACCTCATCCATTATCATTTGGCATATATTGAGAACCTTCACGAAACAACAGTCATAATATTATTAACACCAATGTCAATGAAAAATATTCCGTGAACCAACCGTATATGTTTCATATATCGGTACTTATTCAGCCCCTTACCTTGTCCTGACATTGTCGTAAATGATTGACCAAAGCAGTACACCGGTCTGGATCTTTTCTACCATCAAAGGAATCAAGCTCAGCAGCCACAGCGTTCAAATCCTTATCCGCATAGAAGAACTGTGCCAACAAACTTTGGTCCGTTTTCTAAAAAAATAATCCAATAATTATAATTAACTTTAATAATTCAATCTTAATATTTACTTACATTTATTCAAACCATATATCATGAAATAACACAAGAATAAAATCTTTTAGTTTGTTTGGTTCCCTTCACAACAAACATATATTAATGCAAACAGTTTGGTTTTAGAGTTACACAACAACACAAAATAGTTTAGCGTATTTTAAGCAGACAAACAGATAACTACTACTACTACTGTTAATTTTAGAGCAAAAATGTCCAAGTCAACATCTAAATTATAAATTAATTTAACTGACCTCCAGTGGCAGCGACAACAAACGGGCTTTGAGCCACCTCAACGTGCTAACATATAACCGACTCATTCTGGTTGGTGAACAATCTACAACCGACTATTGATGAAAATGAGTCTTCGTTTATCGAATAGCACCAACCGTTGATCGAGATCAAAACTGTGTAAAAAATAAAGACAACGGAAAAAAACTAATAAAAAAATAGAAATAAAAATTACAAAAAATAAATGTGACACAATACAAAAAATAGAATTAACCACTATACAAGCTACACATATTACGTATATCAAGCAAATTATTTACTACAAACTTATAACCGACGTGTCTTTGCTAATTTGTTAACAAGATATTTCATCATTGTAGGGAGTTATAAGTAGTCATTAATATACAGTCAATTAAATTATTAAATGTTTGGAATAATTGTCAATATTATGTCGTAATTTCATTAAATAGATTATGATGTCGTCTCTATGTAAACTATTAATTTAGACTTTAACTTAATGGGCAAAGGCAAGGGCAAACTTGTTTTTTTATACATAAAATGTTTAAAAGTGGATGGGCATTATGACTTTTATGACATTTCATAATGTGTGGCCAAGAGCAACTTTAAAAGCAAACTAAATGCTGGAGCTATATGTAGCTATGTAATACATATGTATGCCACATCATCGGCTATGAATAGTTACAAAAGAGAGTTATTTTTATTTCTGCTGGCTTTTAGTCATTGTTCTAGAGTGTACCCAGAAATGACAAGCCCACAATACAAGTGAGCTCTTTGAAAAAAAGAGTGTGCACCCTATCACCATCACCAAATGTACAATAATAATAATAAATGGCTAAACATATAATTATTTCATTAACCCAGCAAGATGCATGCAATCAATATAAATTATCTCTCAACTAATCACTTGTCATTAATCCAAATATAAAATTCTAATCTGACCTGCTTGCGTTGTTGTGAATATCAGATTAACATTAAAGCTATTAATGCATTTATTGTCGCTACTACGTGCATCATCGATAGCCACGCATCTTTTTTTCTAATTGTTATAGTCATAACCTACGAGTACGCATGATATAACCCAATTGAACAAATATCACATAGTACAAGTAATTAATAATTAACTTATTAAATCAAGTTTGCATAAACCACGCACCAGAGAAGTAGATTATATGCAAAAAAAAAATTATACAAGAAAATACCGGGTCAGCTATTGGTCGTATAGGATATAAATGTAAACTATTGCGTATTATAACTTTCAATTGAATGAAGCTCTTTTTCTACAACATGGCTGAGTCGAGAAAATTAAATTGACTATATGGTACAATGTAAAATTAAAGTTTAACGACAAAGTGAAACGAAAGCGTAACAATAAAAGAATGGGAGCATCAGAGCTCTGCTAATGACTGAATATGTTTGCATTATGAACGTAGTAATTGTACTTATGGTATTGAGAAACACGTGTCTAGGTACTTGAAATCACGTACACCACCACCACCACTAGTTCGAGCAGCACTAGTACATTTTTTTTTTGTGTAAAAATGAATCAATAATCAATATTAATTTTACAGGGAAGACATCTCGAATTTCTTAAAAATGTTAACAAGACACATGAACAAGATGAAAGTAATGTAAAACACGAAGCAACTGTAACGCGGAAGGAGGACCAAAAAACAAGCAGAAAAAAAAATCACGAAAAAAGTTGTGACAACAACGGACACGGAAGTCAAGGCGAAGCGAGTCATCTTCATCGGTCATTACTCATTATTACAAACGGGTAAACACGAAAATTGGTGGAAAAGTTGGTATACTTTACAACTGTTTACATTCGTAGAAGGCAAAGTTATATTTCTTTTTTTTTTAGCGATAAACAAAAAAAATATGAAGGAAGTGGGAGTATATTATATTATACCTACCTATTGTACATCACATAATATACATACATAAAAATACATGCATGCATACAAATATTATTTAAATGCACGCTTTTCCATGTCATATTTACATATCTATAATAATATGTTGTATTATGTACCTAAATACTAAACATACAATTATAATAACAAACATGGCGATGGCGCAGTTGAGTTTGGAAAGTGATGTAATTAATTATATTAGTTAAGCCGAAAACTTTTTCAGCAGGAGAATGGAACCTATTTGATATTTTCCACTGTAAATAATTTCCTTCTTGGCTATTTTCCATACACAAATTTACATAAATTTGGGCTTCCTTACTGTGTGTAGTAGAGCAGCAGATGATTTTCTCCTTGATCTATATATATTGAAAAAATATTTGCCCGTACTTTTATTTATCAAACACGGAAATGTCGGTGTTTTGATTTTAATTGTAAATTATAAAACTAAATAAGTGCATTATCGACTTTCCCCTCATTTAACGATATTAAAGTACTTCTACTACACGTCCGAGATATATTACAATTTTTTTTTGCAAGTAGAATAGTAGAATAGTTTAGTTTACTGACTTACACAAACATAATATTATGTTGTGATGTGCTTAGCGTTTGTCATGAAAGGACATTAAAAAAAGTTTAAATAGTNTAGTATAGCGATAGTCTTCTTCTCTGTTAAAATTGCACGATCCCTTGCCAATGATATAAAAGGGAGGAAATCATTAATTTTAATTTCGATACCTATATGTAAATTAAAGTATTTGTAAGATGTGTAGAAAAGCTGGTGAGTTCGGAAATGTTCACACGCTGGCATGCTGCAGGTGCCATAAAAATAACAAAACTGCTGCAATGTAATCGATGCTACATGATTATTGTGCAAGTCACCACAAGTATGACTGCCTGTTGTACCTTCTTATAATAAATAAATATCTTTTGCCAAATACTACAATTTGCAATCGATGCTACATGATTATTGTGCAAGTCACCACAAGTATGACTGCCTGTTGTACCTTCTTATAATAAATAAATATCTTTTGCCAAATACTACAATTTAAAAGTAAATGCAAAATAAAGTACAAGTAAATGTGTCTGTCTACCTTTTCAATTCACTTACGCATCATTAGAGAGACAGATAATTTACAAATGCGGCCAGCAAACGTGAGAAACTTCCACTATAATCGCATAAGAAAACGTCATCATCATTTAAAAAAACTTATTCCTGTTCACAGCTCATTGCTGACTTGACTTGATTTAAATTTGATGGGTAGGTATTTTTAACAACTGGTAAGGAATAATTTTCAACCGATTTAGTAGTTGCGATTTGTGAAAAATACTTCATTTTATGGGTTACCATAACAGCCATATACTTCTTTACTGCTTCTTTTACTTAAAATTTAAATTATAAGTAAAACTGATGGTTTTTCGTAGTTTACATACTAATTATAATAGATGAGCGGTGTATTACAATAAGAAATTTAAACATCAAGTAAGTAATTAAGCATGACCATATGAAAGAGCGAAGATGAGTGAATGTATTTTTGCAAAAAAATATCATGTGCCATGCATTTTATTAAAACACCACCAACCACCACCGTGAGATTTTGCGTAATATGGAACTAAACTCATTGAAATGTTTTGGTGATGTGATGATAAGATTGAGGCGATGTGATGAGATGTTGTAGTGGTTTAAGTGAATTGCTTATATTTTTAACTGTTTTCTTCTTTTTTTGTTGCTGGTATGTATTATGTGCATGCTGGCTGGTCTTCGACCTTGCAGTTGCGTGCAACATGAACGGTAAAAATAGTTTTTATTTCCGATCTGAAGGATATCAGGGATTATATATTTGGACTGGGGTGCATTCTGCACAGGATATTAATATTGTGTATAACATTTCAAACAAAGTGAGCTCCGTGTTTTGATAACTTTAACGTTCTATATTACTTCAAATGCAGTTCACAATAAATTTGTTCAAACAGTATTTGCAGTTTGTCGTTTGTTAGTAGAGCAGTAGTAGTGTGCCAACTGCCAAAAACAAATTCCTCTTTAAGTTCCTCAAAACAACAAGTCATGTGCCTGTACATATTTATTTTTATTTTATTTATTACGAATTACAAAAAAAACTATAGGCGCTTTATTTATGGGGGAGTAAACGAGGGATTATATGCACGAAGAAGGTCGCACAAAAGTGATAAATACGCTGTGTGTTTTTTAACTACAAATATTTTTATGAATAATAATGTTGTTGTTTGTCAGTTTGGAATGGATGAAAATTGAATCAAGTCAACTGAAAATTGATGTGTTGTATGTTCATTATTTAAACTAGTTTTTTCCCATTAATTAAGTAAATAGGTATGTATCAAAACTATGCATGTAATAATGAGTGTACCCAATTTGGAAAACTGCTGCTATAATATGCTCCCACTACATGAATGACGTATGTATTTACATCCAGGCAGATAAACATGTATCTATATATGTACATAATATATATAGCATTCACATCATCACATTTAAATCTTTGAAACGTCTCCCTGTAGCACACATTATTATCTAGGGTGTTTATGACTTTCGTCTTTCATGATATTTTAATTTCATCACGTTTCAAACATTTTCACGTGAAGTCTAAAGTAATGGGAAAAGAGGAATGGCAATGTTATACCCCATGTCACATTTCATTTGCGGATATTATATGCTTCTTCTCTCAAAATGCAATCAACTGTGACCAAAGCAAAATGATAGATCAAGACGCTGTCTGTTTTGCACTATATGTTGCTCGTATTAATTAATACTACAAAGAAATGTGTTTGTTTTCTTCTGTCACGTTGATCCCTAACCTAACCAAATAAAATCAAAATTGTAGGTTGTTGTACAGCTCACTTGAGTGAATGCACTTTTAATAGGAATAACAGTCAGTTTTTGCAATACAATATTAATTTATTGAGGCTTGGTCTTCCTAGTTAAGCTCTATTTGTTAAGTGTTCCGTTAGAGTATAGGATGATGCAGATGCACAGAAAACAGTGATCTAGATAACTTCTTAATGTATAGTATATGCGGCTTGTCGCCAGACCATACACAAATTATCAAGTCAGCCAAAGAGAAGAATGAGCGGATAGAGAAAGAGAGAGAGATAAAGTCTCTCTGAATGTATGTACGTGTCATCTTTGTCATAATATGTTAGCACCATAGAGAGAGAGCATCTCCTCTCATGACTAATTACTAATTGCGTATTATTGTTTAACTAATGTGCATGAACAAACAAGTAAAATCCTCTGGTCGTACTACGTTAATAATAAATATGGCTGTACTGTATGACACATTCAAACTGTGTCGTAAAACTAACAACTTTTGACGTTTTTTGTTTTTTGCTGTGTAGTCAATTGTTCATGCTATATGCAATATATATAATCCTAATCCTTCATAATAGTAAATTCCGCATACCATCCTTCCTCCCAGTCCTAAAGTGATTAAACGAAACGACAAATTGGCTTCATATTCCTAATGTGACAAACAACGATGGGAAGATCGGGTTCAACTCGGTCATCGTCATTCGTCGTTATTGAATACAGTCATATGTCAGCCAATGAAGACAGACGACTCGTGAGAGAATGTATATGTAAGCTTTGTAAGTGCAAAGCAAAAAGGGCGATAAGATAAGCCGGATAGGCGGCATGATTATTATGATGAAGAACGGAATTAGACTGGACTGGATGACTCATGGAATTGGATTGTCCCTCTTCTCTCTTCTTTATCCATTTCATATGGTCTGAGTCCCCACTCCCCCACTAGGTTTTACAAAAGTAGGCTAGATCTCATGCTTTTAAACATTTTTTTTACTTGAGGAAAAATACAGACAAAAAAATTCTGAAATAAAAATGAGTTGAAGGTTCCTCTGTGCAAATTAAAGAGAGGAGTAAATTAAGAAGAACTTTACGAATTATCATTCAATATTCCTACTACTTGGTCCTACTTTAGGCTTTTACATAAGCCAAGTTCAAGGCAAGTGACATCATCGTGTTTCAGTGAATGTGCCCATAAAACTCAGCAAATGGATTTACCACATAACTTTACAAATGCAGCAAATCTATAAATGGTAAAATGCCTAGTGTAAAAATTTGTAGTTTCGAATAATTAAAGTAGCAATAGCGGTATTACATATTTAAACACATTACTCGCGTCAAGTTGACAAAGTTATAAATAATATATTTCGTACGAGATACAGTTTTGTTGTCCTTTTGCCGACATTTAAATTGCTGTCTATATTTTACGTGCATAATGTAATTTTAGCACCATGAGTCATGCCTCGACCAATTTTTCATAAACGTGTGTAGACGTCGAAAAAAACAATAACGCTCAGCAATAAAATTTATCATGCATCCAATTTTAAATTTAATCTCATTATTACGAGTTAGTACAAAAAGATGTATTCAGTGCACAGCACAGTAGCCAGCAGCAAAGTTACACACAGCATTATGGTCTATTATTAGTATACCTATATACCATAATAGCTATATTGTATTATTATTATTATTATTATTATATTATACACGAGACGCGCTAGCATAATTAACAGTTTTACGCTTTGCATTATTGTTACGTAAACCAAATTTTAACTACTCCGGACGAAGTACGTGTCATTAATTTTTATAAGTATTGCCATTTATTATTATTATGTATAGCTCTGGCAGCAAACAAATAATTAAATCTATTATAACATGCGATGTCTCCTTAAAAATATATTTTCTTCCTTAATAATCAATCCTATACAAAGCTCTCTTATAAAACTGAGGATATATATACCTATGTACCTATAATATATCTATCTATCTATCTTGTTTCCATTTTTCCTTGACAAAATAATTGTGGGTTGTCCTCGTAAAAGGTTACACCGCACGTTTACACTACTACTACACTCACGCAAATAGGGAGAGAGGGAGGGAGGGAGAGAGAGAGAGAATAAGAGAAGTAAAAAAAATCAAACTCAAATATGGCAGAAATCTAAGTAAAAATGTAATGAATCAATCCAATATCTGTCTTATATATGCATTGCATTACATTTCCTGATAAGGCATTGGTCGTCATATATGTCGTGTAACAGTAAACCGCTTCAATTACAAAGTAGTAAGTACAATACCAACCAATACACCACATCATAACTTAACCTCAAGTTTAACTGTTTGGTGTTCAAATACTAAAATAAAATATCCATTTTTGCATGTCTGTCTCCTTAAATTTAACCTTGCTACTTCTCTCTTTGAAAGCATGCATGTATACAAAGTGTCTATGTCCTGTGCAGCTTTCATGCATAAAGTGGTAATTTGATGACGATCATGATGATCTTGATGACGCAGAGAAAGCACCCAAAAGTAAATAGGTACATGCGTCCAACAAACCCTAATTCTAATTCTAGATAATATTATTTTTTTTACAACCATCAGGACTAGAATCTGTAATAAAAGAATGAAATGTCTAGTCAATTTTAACTTGCAGAAATGAGCTATATACAATAATGGTAGTAGCAGTGGTTTATGGCTAATAATTGCGTTGGATTATTGGAATTTTAGATGCCATTTTTACTCCTTGGTGTTGTAGCTTAGGTACATATACATACTTAAGGCCGAGTTTCATTATTAGCCAAGGAAAAGCTCCATGTTCGAATGATGAAATTTGTTATTGTCTGACAATCCGCCCAAGAACGCTACACCATCACTGTCATGTCGTGAATCTGCCGCGGCTGAGTAAGCACAAGGACACATTATACTGCACACATCATTCCATTAAATACAAGAGCACATTATACCACTATCTCAGATCAATGTTAGTAGAAAGCATACTACTATAATATCTATCCATCTATCTGTTCGAGAAAAGATTACTTTGACTCTTAAATGAGTACGTAAATACATCGGTGGTGGGGAGGGGATGCTCTTGTACTTATACTCCATGTTGTCTTGTAAAACTGTACATATTTTTGTATAAATCTCAAAGCATGACACTATAAAATATATCTCAAAACCACATTTCTCTGTGTACATACATACATACCTTTAAAGGTCACTCTTTATACTCAGTTTGTGCATATATTTATTTATTATTATTTGTTTTTATTTTCCAACTAAAATTAACCAGCAATGAACAAAAAAAGGTTCATAATAGATACGCATATAGGTACATATTATCGTGTCAACAGTCAATGCAGTAAGCTGTCTATTTCGGTCGGGCTAAGGCTAAAGATCAAGTATTTTAAAAAATGTAAATATGTCGTACTATGTAAATGTATGTACGTATCATGATGATATTATTATGTATGTTGGAACTTGTCGTTGATTTTCTTTTTATGGAATTCAACATATTTTTTGTCAACATATTTTGACATGTTTGAAGAATGATATAACATTAGAAAATACATAAGTTTTAATTAAACATTGTGTGCAAACATCTATCTAAAGTATACCATGTATTTTATCGTAATCACCTAAATGAAAACACGAATGTTGGTTTATGAAGTAAAACTATACCTACTTATCCAGTTCTAGTCTACTGGAAAACAAGCACTTTTGTAAATTTCACAAAAAATAGGATCATGGTTGGTATGGTCGTGGTGTGGTGGTTTTTATGTACCTATGTGCTTTACACTAATGATTAATTGATGATGATTATGATGGTGTGCAGATCATAATGCTTGGCAATCCATTACAAAATAATATTGCGTTGTACAGAAAAAATGGATTCCAACATAAAACCACAGAGTAATGTGCAAATGTGTACAGGCTGACCTAGAAAATTAATGGAGATGGCCTAGGCTCATTGCTCGTTAGTTCCTTTTCTTCCCCCTGCTGATACTCAATTAAGTTAATCAACTCACCACCACAAAGTAAAGTAATTGCCATTTTTGCATAGATAACGAACAAAAGGTTGATTGCTGGAACATGTTCATAGGTATGTATTACGGTTATGCAAGCATGCATGTTTGAAAACTTCTTTGTTCAAAGAGAATTTGGTGGTGACAAAGAAAATGTTTGTTGGAAAGTACATTATTCATTATCATGTCACGTTAAATTGCACTTGAATGTCTTCACAATTGTTTTTTTTGCCCAGTAGCCGCCGTAGACTCATATTATATTTACTGGAAAAATGTAACGGCACATATCTGTAACTTTCCTCCTCCCGCCCAGCGTGTAATATTTCCAATACTATATATTATACAAAGTAACATGTCTTTGTTGTCGACACGTCCTATTAAACGTGACACATGTGATGTGACTGTAAGGCAACCTGCTTCATATGTGTCATAAATATGAAGATGTCACTTGTCAACCCTTTCAGTGTCACAAAAGATGAGTACGAGTGTATTTAAAATGAAAACCGTCTGGTAATTTGTTAATAAAATTAGAACCTATATTTCCCTATTTTCGTCTCGAAACAGTTTACCTATATTTGCATAGATTCTGGATTATGAGATACAGTTACATATAATTATGTTCAAGATTTTCTAAAAAAAATGAAGAATGTTAGTAGCGATGCTATATAATTTATATACGTTATGTATGTAACTTACAAATATAACCTTAACGAATTAAGTTGTATTATTATAAAAATGTTATTTGAAGTAAATTTAAAATTTCACTCTTTTCTATGAGTCTACTTGAAGAAGCACTCGCGCCGCCGCCACTATAGAGTGCACTACATTTTTTTGATTACTTGTGTGGGTACTTACTTAGCGAGATATAGAATCGCATGACATTAAAGCAATTCAATTCAATTACACACGTCAGTGAATCCAACAAAAAGGAAAAGAAAAAAAACTTTCACTCAATAATGTGCACTCACAAACCCATTTTTTAGTGGAGCTTCAACATAAAACAAAGTCAACAAACTTGACGAGGATTCAAACAATGAAGCCGTGAATAATAACATTTCTTTCGGCACTCCAATTTTGAAAATTACTCACAATGCCAAACTTCACAGAGAAAGTATATTTTTTAAATACTTTCTGATCCACTTTTCTATGGTAACCAAGTAACCATCTTGAACCAGAGTAGTATACGTAATAACAGTTACGCAATAAATTTTATTTCAGAAAAATCATGAGAAGTGAAGTGGTTTTGTGCTGATAGTAAAGTGAACGTAATAATGTTCTAAGATGGCCATCCTCTTAGACAAACAAAAAGATAAATGTTACAAAAAAATCCCTGTGTATTTTTCTGTTTATTCTGTTTGGTATCCATCTTATATATCTCACATAATTTATAACTATATTTTATTTTATATTCTTTCAATCTTAGAATTGGTTCACTTAAATTTCAAAACTTGCCTTTATTCCATTATTTGTGGTATCTAAGTTAAATACGTACTGTAGGCAAGTAAAAGGCAAGTGTCACTTATGAGGAGTAAAGAGGAACTTTAAACGTGCTTCCTTTGGTTTGGTTCATTTTACAACTCTTAGTTGTTAATGACGATGTGCTAGTAATTACTGACGAAAGTAACATGGTGATACCCATACTAAATATTATATAGCACCATGTTAAAGATATTTATGCAGTTGCCATGCTATTCCTTTAGGCACATAAACCTCACATCCTCAGCGACACAACAAATGAAGAAGAAAAATATCAGAAGAAGTGTACCATTTCATATTTACAATAAACTCTCCAGAACAGATAGAAGAACCATCTTTTTATCTAGAGAGAGAGAACAAGCGAGAGATTTTTGTGTAGAGTAGAGCGAGCATCCAAGATTCAATCAATTGAAATTGAAATCATTTGTATTTCCGAGATATTAATTTTTGAGTGATTTTGTAGGTGCAGGAATATTTTTTACTCTTACTCTGAAAAATTATTTTTTTGAGTGATTTTGACGCTGCAGATATTATTATCTGAGTTGGTACCTTTGTGCACTGCAGTATCGCTAACGGACATATATATATATAAAGCCACAAAGGATCAACAGAGGTAATTTATAAATAACCGAAAGGCGGTTCTTAACAAAAACAAGATCATATTGAAAATTATATGTATGCATTAACTTTTATATTGTGTCGTACAGTCGTACATATACTTGGTGCATAGGTGTATTGATGGGTATATGATTTTTTGACTGCGTCACAAGAAGAGTACGTTGAATAATAATAATAAATTTTTCGTTTTCATAAACTGTGTGTCTGATGGAGTTCCTGTTGGTGTACTGCTGCTGCCGTGGTTAGTTACATGGAACCTGGAAGTTTACATGTTTTCATTAAGAGCAGCAGACACACAAAATGCTCGCTCCGCCAACTCAACAACACACCTACAAACGTTAATGTTGCTGAACACCTACAACAACAACAGTTTTCAAGTTATTATGATGACCAACCTGACTTGAGTTGACTATTATGAGTTGTTTATTTATTTTTAAGATAACGTGACGACGAAAGATCAACGGCACCACTAAAAAACAGTTCAGTCAAGTGGATTGAAATTTTATTTTTTGCAGATGCAAAGTCTGGCACAAACTCCAGACATTAGAGACATTAATTTGCTTGTCAAATTTTGAAGTTTCAAAAGTGCTTGTCTTAAACTAAGCACTTTATATATTCTAGTCATCATCCATTCATTTGTAGTCATTTGTTTATTTTTTTAAATAAAATATATACCTACCTAGTATATGAATATGCATAAATATTATGCACAATAACCTATCCATATATGTACTTATCCATTTATTGAAAGCAGATATACAGTGACTGACAGTAGTTATCCTAACAAGTGGCGTTATCGAAAAATAACCAGAGAATTATGAAAAATTTGAAATCACAGGAAACAATATCCCTCACAAAAAATCGCCACAATATTTCTCTATCTCAATTTAACAGTCAAAAAGCTTTTTTTTTTAACGGAATGAATATATTTTTTTCAACTTTTTGTGAAGTATTTCTTTGTATTTGATTGGATATGAAGATTTAAGGTTTCAAGAATTACAAAAATAATAATTAAATTCCAAAACTTATACTTGAAAACCTAAAATTCATTTTCCGAATGAAAAAGTTAAATTTGTTTGAAAATGTAAAATCCGAGAAAGAGTGTAAAAAATGGATGGGTTTTATCACGACCACCTCGAATAATTGAGCGTTTATCTTTTAAAGAAAAAAAAATACTTCGTTCTTTCTTTGGAATACAAAAGTAGCCGAATGAATATAAAATCCCCAAAACCTAAATATGGAGATGATTATGTAAATAGAAAATGATTATGTATGTATCTATATAGCTGTATGCATGTTTATTTATGAGTTTAGCTTCCTCAGAACAGCGAGCACGTAACACTTTTCCAGAGATTAATATAAAAAACAAGACTGCCACCAGAAATTAAATGTCAGTTTTTATCATTTGAAAGGTTTACAAGACAAGACATTATTAGCATATACGGTTTACACAAATTTTGACTACAAAAAAATACAGAAGAATAGAGAGATGCTACTCATGCAAACATACAAAAAAGCGAAGTGAACCATACAAAGATTTCTACCCGACAAGAAGATGTGTACCATATATGTGTATGTATGTATGTATGTATGTATTGTATATTTGTTTCCTCTTTTTTTAGTTACATAACAAATTACGTATTCAGACATTTAAGACATTTATTTTTATTCATAAGGTATTTTCATACGAATCTTACCTTTGGCTTGTATAACCATTTCCGGATGGAATTCATCACGATATCTGATAGCTACCACCGCAATTTTTGCTGAATGTCGGATAAAAAATGTTGCTAGCGCAAATCCCAAGGCCTGAAGCTAGCAGGTAGTCAAACTTAACAATGATAATTACTTCCAGTCGCTACGGCTCTGCGCTGACCCTTTGTTGCAGGGTAAAAAAAAATTTGGTTCAATGATTGTGATAGAGTTGTAAGTATTTTATTTCCTCTTCCGTCTATCTTTTCAGACTTTCTTTTGACTTGATTCAAATGAATTCTTTTTTTATGCTTGCGTATTATCATAAAGACGAACTGCCAGCAATTCGTTATCTGCCTTAAAATCTCATTCCCTCTACCTCTGATTGAAGATAGATTTGAGGAAAGTTAATCCAACTCGACTACTTTCCTTCCTTTAATTTTCCCTTCCGCTTCATCAGCTCACCGAAAAGAAGAATGATGTACTTGTTTTGAAGAAGAAGAAGAAGGAACTTTACTGGTTTTCATGAACTAGCCATGTAACGTATGTAGTATGTATATTATAAACCTACACTACATACGTGTTATTTCACAACAAGTAGCACTACTACTTTCTTCTTGACGAAAATAAAATTCACTGGTTTATTTATTAGTTATGTTTCATGGTAGTTGTTATAAATCATGTTGAACAACAACAAAGCAATGTAGCACTCTGTTGATTTTCTCAAGTACTTTTCCCGTACTGCCGACCAACGTCAATGGCTTACTAACAAGTTAAACAGGAAGACGATATATACTTTCTTCTTTTCTCTCAACAACGCACAAAGCAGAAATCTAAAAAAAATGTTGGTTGGTTGACTTGGCTGTTTCTATTACGACAGTGGTGAATAGTGATTAGTTGGTGTGGTTATTAGAGGGAATGCCAAGTTTGCGCATTCGTTTAAATAATTTCTCATTTCCTTTCCTCAATTTCCTCGTCTTAGTCTTCCTCCTTAACCAACTGCTCGACATTCACTGACTGACGAACGAGTAGTAGCAGCAGTAGATCCAATTCTGCAAAATAAAGGAAGCTTGGTATTTAGATGACGACGATGTATTTCATATTATGCCTTCTAGTTTCACTTTGTTTGCGGTGATGTGGTAGTGTGGTCCACGGAACGTTGTTATGTCTACTCATCGGCTGCTGCTGCTGCTGCTTCTGGCACTGCTAGTGATGTTTTGCTAGAAAGAACTTGTTGACTCTCTTTCTTTTTTTATAGTATAGATAGACAGAGCAGCAAACGTTTCTCTCTCTCCAGAGTTTGGCTATGATGATAATGAACAAAGGGACACTTTCTTGCTTGAATGAGCCTGACTGTGTGGTTGGCGTGTGATCGTGAGTGTATACTTATAGATGCTGAAGAAGAAATAGAAGAAGCGCAACTCCTCCACCAAAGAGAGGCTTGAGATGAGACGACGATGAGAGGATAGGTCAATTTGCAGTTTGGAATTACTCTATAGAGCAGTGATCGTAGTAGAAGTAGTACGTAGCTGGTGCGTCGTAACAACTGTAGACGGTGAGGAGGATATTGATGAAGAGAAGTTTAGAAGTTGCCATATGGCAATAATTTAGCACACACGGGCAAGCTAGGAGCACAGATGACTTCCGCCTGAGAGAAGAGAAACAAGGCTGCTAATTGTGAGGTTGATGGAAGAACTTATTTATACATACGTACATAGGTATATGTTATGCTGATCCTGTTGCTGCTCCTGTTTTTTTTAAGAAGCTTCTACTATTTTGTATATTCTTTCGTTGTGCACAGCACGTCAAAATTTTAACGTCATTTTCTTCTTTGCACTTGTTTTGTTGATCAACAAAGCACAAAGTGGTTTTTAATTCAAGTCAACAAATACACACAACTTTATGTCCATTTTCAGCGTAGATTATCCGACGTTGTTTATCTACATTTTATGATGCCTTTTTCCATGAATAAGATGAGGGTTGAGTTGATGATGGCGTTCGCAATGTTGGCATTTCCTTTGGATTCTGTATAAAAAAAAGTTACAAAATAAAAAAATATATCAAATGTTATTCAACATCAACTATTCACTCAGCTAAAGTAACAGGTGGCATGTGAATTTAAACCAAGTCTCCTTTAAGAAAATACAGAGGGAAAATGACTCATTTTTCGATAAAGAACAGAGACGTCATTGATCTCCCCGAAAAGTAACTGCGTTTGCTACACCACACACCAATGAGCACACATGATAGTGTACAAAAGTAAAAGAGTATTGTGTTTTATAAAATTATTGAACCCATCCACAGCACTTTTAAACTACCAACACGTGTACTCAAATTCAAATCACTTTAAATTGTACTCTGTTTTTTGCTAAGACCATTGTTTAAGATTACACATGCATGAAATAATGAGTTTTGAGCAAACGTTATGGTGAACTTTCCAAAATAAATTTAATAATGTCATTTCATATTTCATTTTCCCATTATTACCCATCCACTGCGAAATTTACTACGTGAAAACTTTTTTAAAAACCTCATACTCATGATTTGATGCAACATTTCACATAAATAAATATGGTTTTATACTGTCAATTTATTACTCACTATCCACTGGGTACGGTTAGATATATCTGCCTTATTTGACCAATTATATCTATATCCTCGCTTTTTTATTTGCTATTTAAAAAAAATTATAGTCCCACGCATAATATCCAGCAGTAGATTTATTTTAGGAGTTGTGGCATGTTTGCAAAAAAAAATTTATTTGACATTCCATATAACCCAATCATTTCGACTGCTAAAAGTAAGTGAAGAAACAAAAGCTGTATGCTAACAATATTGATTTTGTTGGGATAAATTGCTGCAGACTGTCATAGACCACAATATATAATTTACATAAGCACACATGCAAGAACGTACCTACAAACCTCCTTCCTCCTGTACATGGGTACCATGCACCGCGTGACATTTAGTAAATTAGGTAGTTTAAAAAGTAAAACTATTAAAAACTATTAACATGTGTGGAAGTTCACACTTGAGAGGTGACTCTCTAGCTAAAAAAAAAAGTAATTTGTGCTTAGCTGAGAGCTATGTATATATTGGAATGCAAGTGGTATATACATATTATATATGGCATGATGTCTTTCCATTTGCACTTTACTATTCCAACTTCCAAGTCACGTAAGCACATATAAAGTGTGCAGCTGAAGTAGCGTCGCAAAATTTATATTTGTTTGAATTGATAATGAGACTGTCCGAGAACAAAAATAAATCAAGTATTTTTCCTAAAAACCAAATTATAAGTAGTGGCAGTGTCGGTGGTGATGATAGTGAGAGAGCTTTATTATTACCATACAGCAAATAGTATTTGGAAGACGGAGTAATCATAAAATACCCTGGACCGACTGGTTTTAAAAAAAAATGACAGATACGACACCCAGAGAAAGTAACATAAAGTCGATATAATGTAAACATACATTGTCTCCCCATCAATACCGACTTCCTACAAAAAATATATAACTTTGTGGAACAGGAATACTCAACGCCCTTTCGTCGCCGATATTACAGCGATCAATCTACAGAAATAAAAAAATCAACTTCATAAACAAATTGTTCAAATGTCATGTCAAGTCAAACAGTCAACATCACGACATCCAACACCGCCGCCGCCACCACCACCAACTTGATAACCAAGCCGACTAAACTTATGAGACTGGTTTATTAGAAGTCCGTGTGAAATGCAAATATAATTTTCCCCACTACTATTGGCTCGACCAAATTATTTTCTTGCTTGCATTTTGGCCTCGACTTGAGATTGAATTGCAAATTTTCTCCTCCTGAGTATTATAAAATATATATATTGTGACATTGGAGGATGATGACAAAGTCATGTCTTTCCAGCTGCTGGAAATGTACATGAATATTACTACTGCTTTTGGTATTCTTTCTTTCATCATCGATCATATCATAATATCATAATGTTCAATTTACAGGTGTCTGGGTCGTAAAAAGACCTTGCTGTCATAAAGAAAATATATGCATACATATCCAACCGGTATAAAACTTTGCTTTGTTTTGTTGAATACATGCATATTCCTTTGTGCATGATAATTAATTAAAATCGGTAAAGGTACTAAAATTCTGTCAGCTTAAGTATCCCACAAAAGTGTAATAAATTATTTCTCGATATTCCCCTCAAATTACACTGCATAATCAAATGTAGTGGAAAGAGAGAGAGAGACTATTGATTGATTGTATTGCTTAAATATTTCTATTTGTGCCAACAAATTTTAGTGGAAAACTACTTGATAGTTAGTTAGTTAGTTAGTTAGTTGGCAATAAAATACAAAAGCAAATATGTACATAATATGTAATCGAATTTGAACAACCAATAACTCAAGAGAACTAAAATAAATACACAAGCGATAAAATTATTATGGGATTAAAACATAAAATTCTATCAATTTAAAAAAAAAAGTATATAGAAATACAAGTACGTAGCATCTCTGCTGTTGTAGTTGTTTTAGGCTTTAGGTTGTAGTTGCAGGGCTTATTTAACCACAAAAAAATGACATACTTGCTCACTCAGGCTTCCGTATCAAAACTATACTACTTTTTTTTTGCACGGCAAGCTAAAATATCACTTGAGTTGACTCATACAACCACCACAAAAAGTGCATTGTCAACACAAGAGCCAAACTATGTATTTTATCATTTTACTATATCTGTACTTATTATTATTATTACAACAACTTATTTAATAACTCTTTTAATACGTGTAGCTCTCTTTGAATTTCTTTTGTAGTACAAGCGAGAACATACGTGTGCGTATGTCAGTTTCACTCAACAGCTTTTTAGAAACGTAACGTACACGTAACTGTTTTTTAAAAAAAAAACCTGCTAACGTCATAATTCCTAATCACTTCCAAAATATCCAAACAACTCAAACAATTTTTCTTTGTCAGTTGCTGTTAGAAATGTTTAACAGTGAATATATTTAAAAGGAAAATAAGCAGCAAAGTAGTAGTGCAGCAGAGCTTTTATGGTGCTAGCAACTTAGCTGGTGGTAATAGTTGCTAATTTATTCAGCTGAATATTATTATAAATTTACAAATGTATTTTGATGGGATGGGGATGATGAGAGTACATTATTTTTTTTAATGAGAGTCTGGTAGGCTGATACATCAGCACTATAATAATAAGCAGTATATTATGTCTTTCGGAAAATTACAAGTAAAGTAAAATATGACGAATTATATTTTAATAATTTATAGCTACAAAGAAGGGTTAAGAAACTGTTTCGACTGCAACTCTGTACGGTACTGATTTTAATATTTTATTTTGTCATTATTTGACATTTCTTGACAAAGTTTTACGTTTGAAGAACGTCCTGGTGGAATAGATTCTTTAAATTGTGAAAATCTTGGCTTTGTCTGAAACTTTGTTGTGTATAATCTTATGAAAATAAAATGTACATTGATACAAAAGTATAGTATAAACTTTCAAGAAAGTTTTAAATAATTTACGCATTGCACTGTATGATGTAGATGCACTGTTTTGCTTTTGACTATTTAAAAAAAAAGTAATTACGATGTTAATTATTTTAATAAAATGTTCTCGATCTAGCAGGTGCGGGTGTGCCAGTTTAAAGTTTTATATTCTCTTTCCAACGCTGGTGCCTGTTACATATGTACAAGTGATCTGATAAGCTTAGGCGTGTCTTGTCTACAAAGATATCCATAAAATCTCATGCGTACTCTTGTTTTTATATAGTTTTGCTGGAGACTCCCTAGACACTAGACATACTAGATAATAATTACTTGTAAAGGAAACCATGCCATAAAAAGATTATCATGTTATGCTATAATGGCCCATGCGAAAGAATAACAATAGTTTTACCAACCACAAAACACGTAGTCCCAAAAGTTTACAACGTTGCATTAGAATTATTGTTGTTGTTACGTTAAGAATACACAAAATGCACAAAGATATGTAGGTAGGTATATATTCCAGAAAATCCATAAGATAACTTTCAAAAACTCACTTACAAATCCAAATCCACTTGTGGCTCAAAAAAAAACACCTGCCTTTAATTTTTTTTAGCCTGAATAACTCGGCAGAATTTTGATACGGGAAGAAAGTAGTGGTGGTATGGCACAACGGAAATATTGTCTTAGATTTTAAAAATGTGGTGGTGGTGAATTTATCAAAAAACAAGACAGCGAGAGCTCACTCTCCCCATCGATGAGAAACAGCTTACATTTTACTAGTTTTACAAGGGATAAGAAAGCTATCATTGTGAACTACTTCTGTTCAACAATTGTTAATAAAAAAACAAAAGGTTCAACAATTGCAGCTGCAGTTGTAGTAGTAGTAGTAGCAGCAAACCAACAACAACAGCAACCCGTCTCGTCAACCAAAAACGCTATAAAATATAATAAAATCTTTCTTTTTTTCTATCTATAAAGTTACTTTTGTATAATATAATAAATAAAAGTGTACTAACTACTTCGGTAACCACTCACGTTACTTCGTGGTGGTTTGTGTGTGTGTGTGTGTGTACTTATGCAAAAATCGTTGCAGTTCACAGTTGAACTGATTGCATTAATAATGATTTTTTTGGTTTAGCAGCACAGTGCTCTACTCCTTTTTGCCAGTCAATCCAACATTATAATTTTGCAGTGTTGCAACTGAAACTAGGTAACAAAACTGCTTATTCGCTTGTTTCGCTCATACTTCACACTAACTTGCAAACTTGCATGTGTACATTTTTTTTCTTCAACAATCAATCAGTAGCACAACAGAAGCAGTTTTGTATTGTATTGTAGTAGTAGAATAGATGCAGTCAAGTCCCCACACATGCACACACACACCTCCATGTTATGTTATATAGCAGCATATTATAATTGTGTACAACAAAGTAGGTATTATGTGTGTACTTTACTTGCTTGACTTACAATATTTTGTTTTAAAAAAAATAGTAATTGTCTTACTTACAAACTCTTTGTCATTTCACTACTACGTTGCTTGTTGTTGTGTGTGTGATGCGTTTGCGGTGGCAAATTTCTATGCACAAAAGGGCTTGGGATTGCCTTGCCTATTATTGTGTGTAATTCATCTCATCACACTACAGACAGACTTGACTTTTTAAATATAAAATAATAAAAATTTGCAATATACGCACTTCTTCTTCTCCTTCGTCGTCTTCTTCTTGAGGCAAAACCACATTTACCTATTTCGAGAATTACCTACTTATATTTTATTTATAATGTATATTTTTATATATATGTTCATATAAATACAACCACTTTACTTTTTTTAGTAACTCGTGAACAAGTTTCAATTCAATCCATGCGAGTCAACACAACACTCAACAACTTGATATGATGCGATATGATATTTTGTTCACTCTCAAAAGAGAGTCACTTCGAAACTGCAATAAATGTTGTATGTTTTACAGCGAGTCAGCCTTCTCTCTCTCTCTCAACTACTCTTTCTTTCCTTCACTGATTTACTGTGATTGTGTCTGTCTGCCTGAGTATGATTCCTGTACAAAACACCAACTCTAGTTTGAATTTTCATGCGATTATTCCAAACAAACCAAACTACTACTACTACTACTACTACTACAAACTATGTAGGTAATCATGAACGAAACGTAAGTACGTAGTAAAGTTATAGTAAATAGTGTAGGATGACTATATATATTGACTATGACGATGCGATGATGATGATGCGAGATGGTTTGTTCCTTTCTGTTCTCTCTGCTTAGTCATAGTCAGTCAAGTAGTATACATAAATATGCATTTTAGCAGCAGCAGCAGCAGCATAACTAACTATTACACTACCATCATCATCATCATCCTAATCGTCACAACCACTACCTTTTTTTATTATCATCATCACACTCATCATAATATTACAGAATATGTACTACTATATGGCTACTATTATTATTATTATGATTATTCGTAAACACATTTATTCCTATTGCTCCTCTCTGCTTCTTCTTTTTTTTCTACTGTATTGTTAAATAGTTATTAACTATCAACATGTTTTATATTTTGCAACAGGAGCAGTAGCAGCAGCATGCGCAGGCAAAAGGCACAACAGAGCAAACTGACAAACAACGTTGTCCTCAACTTAGCTGTAGAGAAGAGAGAGAGAAAAAAAAACTTATCCTTGCTTGCTGAATATTGCCATTTTTTCTATATAGTTTTTACTCTGAATTTGTAATGACTTTTGTACACATTTGCATGTAAAACATGATAGTCACACTTTTTGTTCAGCAGCAGCAAATTATATAGTTTGGTGATAAAGCAGCACAGCAGAGCAGATCTTTATTATTATGCGCACGATGAGCGAGAACACATATAAACACTATCATGTTTTTACATGATTTTCTGTGAACTGTAATCATCATCATCATCAACATGAATGTTGATTCTCATCTCTTTTCTGGCCCGGTCAGGCAGCCTGTTGTGTGCCTTTTTGTAAGTTAAGTTGAGTGAGGACAAATTTTTATTTTTTTACTAAAAAGAGAGATAATTATGATGTTGCTAAGGGTACCCACTAGTTTAAAAAGGTGAATAGTTACTTTATTTTAAAGTCACATCTTAATCAAATCACGTTTTTTACGAGAAAATAAAAAAATTGTACAATGGAGATTTTTGCATCATTTTGCTTCAAAAAATGAGGATGATGATGATGATCAAATTAAATCAGATCAAGTCACAAGTAGTGGTATTGAATCTCCTCGTGTCAAAAACATCTCACACTCACAGACACACACATATCAAATCAACTGAGCAGCACTGCACACACTACTACTGCTTGTTATTATTATTTATGTGTATGATTAAAAATCATGGCAGTTTCATTCCATCTCCACATCTTTGCACGAATTTCATTATCTCCATAATAAAAACCACCAGCTTTATTTTTTTGATGTACATGCACAAATAATATACGTGATATATGTCTAAAAAATGTTTTAATCTTTTGATGAGTATATTATAATAATTTTATAATATAATGTTCAAATTGAAGTCATTTATATTTTGGATAACTGGATACTTCTTTTATGATCTCATCTCATTTTAATCACAAGTGCACATGTTTTTTTTGTAAATTAATGTTACTGCTTTGATTTTTGTCATTATGCTAAACGAATTTTTTTTTAGTAATTTCAAAACTGTTTTCGTTTCTCACTTTGCTTGCTTTAAAATTTATCTTAGATATGTTGTATAATAAGTAGATTAAGTACACTTTTGTTTGAGTTTTTTTTCGTCTTTGAGTTAGAATATTTGGGTGAGTAAAAACGGTTTATTACGGTTTATTTATTTGAATTTATTGTTGAATTTCCAAGTTTACCATGAACACACATCGAGAGGGAAAAAGAGACGGTTCAACAAAAACAAAACCACCACACCACTCGAATAAAATGAATATCCTTCCTTTATTTTCCTTCTTCTCTCTCTCTCTCTTTCTTTTGTTGTTATGATTTTTAGGCAGTTTTTAAAATATTATTATACTTGTCTTTCTTCACTACACTCTGCAAAATGTTTATTAAATTTAAATATTTAAAAGCAAACTACTGAAAGGTGGAGCACAAAAATTAGCCTGCTGTTGCCCTTTTTATTATATATTAATTTAAATATTTATAGTTTAGCTTACTAAAACCAATAGGTTATTACTTACATTTAGTACAAATACAGCAACAACAGTTTCCTTAAAATTGTTTTTACCTATTTCCTATGCATCAAACTCGGTGTGTGACTGTGTGTGTGTTTTTGAGAGAATGTGAAATGTATTGTTCATCTTTTATCGTGTGACGATGTTTTTTTTCTCCTTTGCCGTTCATGATGATGTTGATGATCATGATGGTCATCACCATAAACATACTACCTTTTTTCTTAAATATTGAACAAAAGCTAGTTTATCCACATCATCCCACATACATACACATACCATACACGTATACACATTAACAACGTACATTGTTATATACAGGTAATGCAACAACAAATCCATACAACAGCATATTATTTTATTAGGTACACTTATACATTTGATATATATAGGTATACATTTATAATACTTCGCCTCTCTC
>JAHZNC010002093.1:0-25901 GCA_027744095.1 Zhuqinia jingwanae | reverse complement strand
ATCTTTCTCTCTCTGTTTGGTAATATGTTCGACACTGCGTGTGTGTGTGTGTTGAACATGGACTATACTATACTCATATGGCTGTATCATTTTTACGGTGAAATAACATTTGCGTTCTTCGCAACTCATGCATTTTCTTATTACATCCCCTCTCTTTATTTAAATGTGCTTATTTCTAGTAATATCCCTTCACAAACAACAACAACAATTATAGAGGCCACCATGTAAGAAAGTGTGTGCGTGTATATCCTACTCCTATAATCCCGGCCAATGTCCCTAGACACAAAAAAAAGTGCGTAAAAGTTTACAATGGAAAAAAATGGATTATGAAAACAAACTTTCACATAATAAATGTATATACATAGCTACGTATATACAAATCCTTGTAAATAAAAGTCTCTACATACGCATAGCTATAAACATATTACAACAACATTTGCTTTTACAACATTTTATTATACAAAAAGATAGAAATGACCAAAAGAATAAGAAAAAATCGCTTCCATTTATTTGGCTCGCATTGTTCAAAAGAATCCAGTTTATGAAATATATGCATTATAAGTGAAAACTATGACTTTGCTTCCATACACACTTCAAGCAGTATAATAACAACACTGTTTGCAGCGCAGCAGCTCTCACCAAGAAAAAAATATAAAAAAGGATGCGAGTGAATGGGAATGGTCTAGGAAGTAAAAATGCATTCTCCACACATTTCCTATGTTTTTTTTTTGTCTTTTATATAGAATATATTATCTCCTTGTTTTCATGCACATAATAATATAAATAGATGTGAAGTAGCACCATATAATTTTTTTCCGGACGCATGCATTTGAGAAGTATGGCTATTATTTTGCGTGAGCATGTTTCTATACAAAATAGGGATGAATAGGGAGTTGAGTAAAGAATGTATTATGTGTAACTTGTATACTTTCCCTTTTTTTACAGAAAAAAAAATGAATCCACAGTCGACCTTTACACTTTTTATGATGCATTTACTGCATATTGCATCCATCCATTCCCATTCTTTGGCTGGTATTTTTATGGAAAATAAGATGGGTGAGAGAAAGAGAGGATGAATATTAGATAAAAGGAAGATAGTATCAAGGCTATTTCTCTCTCTCTCTCTCTCTCTCTCTCTCTCGCGTCGAATAAAGAAACTTTCCTTTTGTATGAAAAGATAACAATATAATTTAAGCATATGTACACATAGAATATAAAAAGGACAAAATGATGTTACTATCTCTTGGATATAAGGGATTTCATGTTATTAGACGGTTATGAGATGAAACAGCTGAGATTTTTATGAAAATGTGGTCCTACAATACATAGGTATGCAGGTATGTACCTATAGAGCTTTGTTCAAGCTTAATCTTCCCGAGCGAAGGATTAGGAAATGCAATAAAAGCAGAAGTTTCTTTCAGATTCATTGCACCTATATACGCTGTGCCTTTATGTGGGAAATCCTGAGAGTCATAAAACGCAACATATTTAATAGTGAAAGCAAAAGAGAAGCATCTGCCTCTATTCCTGTTTCGCATCTTTAGCGATGGCTGCGCTAGTACTGTACAGGTTTATCATGTCTCGATACCAACTCAACTACCAACAATATTTTCCTTGACAATATGAAAGGAGAAAATAATGTATATTTTTTATATTTTTTATTAAAAAAGGACAAACAAAAATGGAATCACACCATGACGCAGCATCATTGCATTCCATCCAACAACTCGTTTTTTCTAACGATAACACAAACACGTAAAGCGTCTTTTAGTTTTCTAAAGAAAATGTTATCATTATCATCATTCACCGCCGTGTGTCTGTATATTACAAGTATAGCATTTGTAAACTCACAACACTCAAAAGAAGATATTTTCGTTCTACAAACAACAACAGATTTATATGAAGAAACAGGTAATGATGGAATACGTATTTAGTAACAGTACTCGCATTTAAAATCGTCAAATGATTAGCTAATACATGGAATTACAAATTGCACCGTAAATTCAATGCTTTTTCAGATTTCAGTTGTATGGTTGGCAGCTTAGGAAAAGATTGTCTAGAGGAGAAAACTGGAAGGTAATAAATTTTATATCTGAGAATTTTCAAAATTACTTAAAACAAATGGATAATATTTAAATTAGATATTCATCCAGAAGTAAGTTCATTCAAGTTGTTTTCTTGTCATGCATTTTTTAGATTCCGATTTACCCCACGGAATTCATCCAGGGGATTCTGCCAAACCGTAAATGAATTTTTCGGCGATAATGGCGAGAAACAAAACACTTACACTCAGGAAAAAAGATGGAAGCGCTCAAAAGAAAGTACTACATTGCCATGATTTTAGAACACACCTTTACCGTTAAATTTCCGTTTTCTTCGGAAAATACCTTTAACATATTTTTAATCCCTTTCAGAAGTATATGCCTGCGGATCATACTTCGAATGGCGGCTGCACACAGACAGAGACCCATATTTGCATGAATTTGAAGAAATGCACCAATGTTTATATGATACACAAGACAATTTGTTGAGAGTTCTTAAAAGTTCACACGACGGCTGCGTCAAGTATAGCGGCAGCTATCAAAAAACGAAACTCAAGCAGAAAATATGTTTATGCTTTACGGGTAAATTATGCAACACTAAGTTTGAGAGNTGCGTCAAGTATAGCGGCAGCTATCAAAAAACGAAACTCAAGCAGAAAATATGTTTATGCTTTACGGGTAAATTATGCAACACTAAGTTTGAGAGAGATTTTGAGGGGGAACCCAGAGAAGCAAATTCCCTTTGTAGAAATACATCACTGGAAACTGAAGTACCAGATGAGCTGGGTGCATCGAATACGAGGGATACCAAATCTGGAGCACTTACGTCCATATTCATCACGACCCTTTCCTTTGTTCTTTTCACGCTCAAATTTCGTTGATGATCGTCATCACATGTACTACACTCTACTATGCTACTACTACTACTGAAATTCGTCGGGAGTAAAATAAAGTTTTTCAAAAACGTATTTCAACCCCCCCCCCCAGCCATATGGTATTGTTTAAATAAATAATTGTATTATTACTACTAGCAGAAAAATGACAATAAATATATGTATTTTTTGCTTTGTTATATCGCGTAATGAATATTATATTAGCCTTACGTTACGTCGACTCGGCTAATGACATGATTTTCCCATGTAATACATTCTTTTTGGCTATTTACCAATACCAACATACCTACTTACATATATGGAAAGTCAAATATAATGCACCATAAACTTACTTATAATTCGTTGCTAGTTTATTAGCACGTAGTTAAATATATGACCATTTATTACTTTCATCTGATCGGTCTAACTGGGAGGAAATAAGGGACTTAAAAATAATAGATATACCAAATCCCCTCTTTTGTCGTCCGCGCTCCTACGTTGATATTTCATTTTTTGGTCATTGACATTACTTTAAGCCTATATACCAACTCCCTTGTGATTCGTAGTAATAATGAAATTCTCTTGTTCAAAAAAAATTCAGTAGTACTAAATTAAAGTAAATAAAATATACATAATATAATAAATAACTACTAATATCGTTTATAGTTTCATACGGTTTAATTTTCATGTATCTTTATGAAACAAGCTATATAGTAGCTAAAACATTATGTTAGTTATTACCTACCTATGGATATATATTTTTTGTACATTGGCACTGCACCGCTCTCCAAATTTGAGCTCTCTGAAGTCAACTAATGATCATCATCATGATCTAGACTAGAGCGACGAGATGTCGACGACGATGATGATGGTGATTATAGTATTAGTGCTTTGTGCACATTACAGGCTCACCTCTCTCTTTGCCCTGCATGTATGTATGTATGTGCTTAGTACTTTTAGAATTGTGCGGATGAAGGAAACGGAAATGACTTTTACTTACATAAAAACTCTTTTGGTAAAAGTGGTGGTGGAAGTTATATACATAGAAGCTACTTTTCTACATTAGTGCATGAAGAACTGGCATAATTTTCAAATATATACACATATACATTCATATATATTCACTTTCCGTAACACCACCACAAAATATTATTCTATTACTTCTACTACTGCTGCAAGCCAAACGTAATCATGCATGTACGCTATAGGCCGCAGCGTATAGCTAGTTGCATTAAGTATGGTTTCATGTTTTTCAAGTGACTCATGCATCATGTATGAATGTGTGTGTGTGAATGAATAGTATAAAAAATGAGCAACTTGTTAATACAAAAAGTTTTTTTTCGCTACGTTCACTCTTTTTACTCCATCATCATTGAGTTTTACTTAATGACTATGTGATTTCAAATGTCTGTTTTTGAGAAAGGATTCGGCGGATAAAGAAAACACGAGTATGTACGTAATATACATATTGAATGTATTATATATTTTGTGGAGAATGTATTATAGTTGCAGTTAGTATATAATAATAATCAAGTGGCGCACATAAAATCATCATGTCGTTAAGTATAATGCTATCAGAGCAGGAAATCGTTCAATCCAATTCGCACAACGGTTTTTTTACTCTATAATATGTATATAAATACATTCAATATACCTACGTGTTCTTGGGGAAAATACTTTGTGTTCTAATGCAAAAAATGTTACATTTAAAGAAAGTTTATTTCGGGACAATCTAGCCAAATAAAGTATTTAATACACATGCATGCATATATATCTAGAATTATAGATACATAAATATATGCCTGGCACACTACTAACAAGTTGTAGAAAGGAAAGAGTTGGCGATAATGGAAATGAAATGGAATTAGATTGGATTATAATCCCGGGTGTGCCGTTAGAGCGTAGTGCAAAAAAAAACGACTAACTATACAGACTTGTTAATAACCACTACAACCAGCCATACTGAAAATTGACTACTACTAGATTTGAGGAGAAAGTTGGTGAAAAGGGGTGATTTGTGGAAGGGAACAAGAACTAGAAAATAAATAAACGAAAAAATGACACTTACGAGCAAGTTTTGGTCGAAAATGAATGGCAGATCGATAAGACTCCAGGGCTTCGTCCAGTCTTCCTTGGCTCTCCAGTAAAATCCCCCTTTGAAATAAAACAGTGATAAAATTACTCAACTAGCAAATAAACATGAAAAATGATTTTATATACTACATACCTTTGGTTGAGCATACATGAACAAACTATATCTACTACACATACATACATACATATATACATGTTGTTGTTACAAAAACATACATTACTCCGGTAGTAGTAAACGGTAAAAATTTAAGGCATCGTAAAAATCTACATTAATTTCCTCTTTACAGGCGCACACTACTACTGCGCCTACGATTTTCAGATGACCCAAAACGTGCCCAATGAAAAACAGAAGGAATTTTACAACGTGCTGGACTCGTATCACCAGTGTGGTAGCTAGCGTGGCGTGGGGACTGGAGACTGACCGCATCAAGTAACTGCGGATATTCGTTTATGTGTGCGTAGGTATGTACGTGACCAAACGCCCGTTTTTCCTGCTGCTCCATTTACAGAGTACACAAAATATATGTACATTTATTTGTAGTATATTTTTACCCATTAGTAAACGGCACACATATGGAGAGAGTGACGCCAACTCTTCAACGTCGCATGGACAAAATGACTTTTCAAATTACACATACAAATTAGATTCAATCAATTATTCATTTGTTCATATGTGAAGGAGTAGTAGATGTGTGAGTATTCGACAAAATGTTTCTTTCGTGTCCTGTCAACTTCCTAGACAATCTTTCAAGTTACGTTTTACCAAACAAAAACGAAGAAACTTCTTTCCTTTACAGGATAATGGAACAGGATAGATTAGATGTAGGTATGTGTACACTTCCTGGATAGACATTTCGCGTTAAAGATAAATGAAATGGCCTGAAAATTAGGTAAACTCTGAAGTGAAAAATAGTATGTTCCGATCCAAAACGGTTCAGTGAGACGACTATGCATAATCAATAATATATAAACGAAGTACGTAGAACGAAAAAAACACATAAGGTTTTTATTTGTCAATTGACTTTCATTCCAAAAAACTGTGTCAAAAACAACTTAAAAGAACATCGCGATAACTTTCCAGCAGGAAGACAGAGACGAAATTGTTCCATGAGGATATTAAGTCAGCCAAGCAAGGCACACCAAATTATTTTTTACCCTCTCTCTCTCTCTCTCTCTCTAATGCGTTGTTGATGCAGTTACTACACGGAAGCTGAACAAACTAATCATTGAAGCATGCACTATGAAGTTAGTGTATTTTATAGAACCCAAAAAGGGAAAAAATGTTTTAAAAAAAGGAGTAAAATCAACCGGGAAATGAGAACGAGAGTTTGTGTACTCAAGCTCATTTTTATTACATTATTACATGGAAAATGATATCATATAGAAATGCGCTGTGCAACCAAGTTGATGCTGGCTTGAAAGGATACCACAGAAAATCCAAATAATGCATTTTATCATATTATTCTGCTTGGCTTCACTTTCTCCTCTAACGCTGTACACGATTTTATCATCAAAGTAGCATCTCAAAGCATTATCAAATAAGCTTATTTTTTTATGAATATAACATCATCATAATATATTGTGTTTCTCTAGCAGAGAAAGGAATTTTGGAACACAAAAAATCATGTACCAACATAAAAGTTTTCCAGAAATTGATCCTACAAGAAAAAACCAAACTTGCAGCATATTATATCAGAGTACTTATCATGCAACGTCCCCTTTAAATTCAATCTCTTTACAGCGCAACAGTATCCGAGTATTTCTCGCTGTTTGCTCAAGCCGTTTTTAGCAAAGTCAGCAAACGTGATCAAAGGAAAATGAAGTCCTACTACTACTACTACTACTACCGCTGCTGCGAGTCAAATTTAACAAAACCACGTATGCCACTGAAACAGTAGTGGTATACATTATCCCCATTCCTTACATGCTACACATTTTAAAGTGTGTGTGTATTCTGACGAAGAATGATGCTTACTGATATATGCCGCTTTTGAAGTTATTTAGATGCCATGTACAAAAGTACATTTACCCATGTAGAGGTACTGTAAAGTAAACTAATGACATTTAAACGACGGACTGATAAATGACTTTTTAAAAAATTTGGCATGTAATCAAACTCAAATGCGGGTTCCAAAAATATATTGCAATTTCTGCTAAATTATAATTGAATAAGATATATATGCTTTGTATATACATACCTCGATATATTTATACTACTTGCTACATTTAATATTATGCGTGTACTTCATAACATGCCATTCATTAATGGTTGTACATTTTTTACAAATATGCGGTCGTGAATCTTTTGCATACAGTTCTTATTATTACCAGATCATTAGTCATTCATGAAATACAATGTTGAGTAAATAATTTACACACGCATTTTTACATGTGACATGACACACACACACACACACAAATACATTGGAGCTTTTCCCCAAGCACCAGTCACACATGCACACGCACTGCCACTATACATTTTCTACGCATTAGTTATGCATCACTGTTTCTATTTACTTTTTGCTTTCTCCCATTTATTCCCTTTTGGCACAACAATATGCATTCTACATTACAAATACATGAATACAAGACTTATTGAAGCTGTTTATGCTAGCTATATTGTTGGAGTCACGAGACAACAAGAAAACGAGCGAACGTGCATAAATAATGGCTGCGACATGCATTTCACGTTTAACATCCTGTGCTGTATCCTATTCCCCCATTTTTCTACCAATATTATTATGCATGCAGACTTTCCATCTTGCTTGGTGTTGTGCATGCTTTCGAGCTACACAGAATAAACACATACTCTGTTTGGGAGTTTTTTTTTGAAAATGTAACAAAGGAACCTTTAAATATTATGCTTGTGATAATAAAAAAAACTTGGCAATAGGAAAACAGCTAGTAGAGTAAACAGCAGTGTTAGGTATGGGGATGCACGTGAGTGAGCATCCCTTCTGTTTGTTGCTTTACTTCCTCCTCCCTCTGTTGCGTTGGGGGTACTTTACAAGATTGAATTGAAACTGAGCGAGTTAGTGAATGAGTAAAAGTGCCAGTGAAAAGAGATTGATGTAATTTCTTGTTATACCTGAACGAAATCCTATATATTATATAATGTGGTTTATAGAAATGATGCTCAGTCCTCTTGAATAGCTCGCTCCTGTTATGTGTACAACTATTCATGCATATCATTTTATTTTCATCCCAATTCCTCGATTCCACTCCACCAACGAACAAAAGAATATCTTGTGCAAGCAAAAGAAAATGAAAGCTTTGCGGATGCAACATAAAAACCGGCATAGAAGATTCAGACTGTAGTTTCATTGTACACAAATCCAAGTCGTATCCCACGGGCATCTCCCATTATTAGGGACTGCTGTACAGCATAGCTAGATCAAGTTTATGGGAACTCTGTCTGACCCTCAATTGGCACTACAACACCAACACCATTTCACCAATTTTCGTCTAATTTGATATATTTTTATAGCAAGGGCTTCAACGCTCATTAAACCGGGGGTCAACTGCCCACCTATCAAATCGCATGTTGATTGCTATTATTATAATCTCCAGCAAACGTTAGCTTGCTTAAAAAATCCCTTATCTTTATACAAAAAATTGCAATTCTTTAACTAATTGATATTATTCCAAACAGCGGCCCAAACTTACAGCGTTACAATATACAAAATATAATAAAATAATGCATAAAACGCTACAATACAAAATATACATACGTTGCATTTAATATAAGAGCACATGGAGTATACCTATATAGGGTTTCTCTTTGGAGAAAAGAGCAGCAGTAGATGAGGACTACTAGAAAGTATATAGAAAGTAGAAGGTAGAGTGGCATGTTAAATATATTATACAAAAGGTAGTCCTTTCACAAATACTCTCAAAATGTTTGCTTGCCTTGTTTCCTGAACAGTCCTTTTTGTTCCTCTAGTGTAGTAAGTAGAATGATGTATTACGTCATTCATTATGAATATAATATGTGTGCATGCACAAGCGCAACAACAATAACAATGGAATGTTTATTTATGGACAAGACTCCAATGCATCACATTATGAAATGAGCAATGGCAACAAGGACATATTTGATATATATGTACATACCTATAGTCGTATTTCGTGCATCATTTTATTATATTAACACTATTCACTCAGAATATAGAAAATAGAATATTTGTTCATTTCGTGTAGCTTACTTTTGCAGAGCAAAAGGGAAGGGTGATGGGGGAAAGCATAAATGTCGTTCCTTTCATTGAAATCGAGTTTAATGTTTGTGTAGTCGTTGTCGCATTGTTATTTTTTATTTCAGTCGTCGCTATTTCTTGGTGTCTCCCACCCACACCCACATTAGATTTTGCGTTTTATATGCAATTCTCTTATGTTTTGTGTTTTCCCCCCGACCATTGTATATTGCAAGCAGTGATGCACACGTAACATTTTACTGCGGCATTGCATTTTTGTGATTGGGTTTGGACGCTCATTCATACGATGATAATGATGGCGGTTTGGTTGGAGTAGAGTTTGTAATAATAACAAAAGAAATATTTTCGTTTTAAACTGTTGTGCTTTGTGCTGCTGCTGATAGTGTACTGCACATTCTAGCGTGTGAACTTGCCAACAAAATGTATACTTGACGTTCATTCCTTTTTCTGTTTTTTTTACGTCCGCGTGACTCGTGGTGATATTAATTTGGTGTGACAGTTTATGTTTGACAATGGACTTTAGCCTTTTATTTTCCCTTCAGACTTTTACATTTTCTTTCCTCTCGCATGACTAAACGAGATATTTTGGATATACATACCCGAAAAGCAAATGTTATCAAAAACGTAAATTAAATGAGCACAAATGACACCCTTTCATATTATAATAAAATTAAAAAACAGGATAACAACTTGCATGAGTAAGGGAAAATGTTTTTGTTACATGAGCCGCAAATAAAAAAATGCACAAAAACTTCCTGCTATATGTATATATATACTTTCACCTTTTATTCCATTATTTTCATGTTTCCTGTCATAACTTACACCTATCGAATGCAGAAAGGCAGAATAATCCGGGAAACATATACCACGGATGTACATTGGTACACAGGCTACATGCATTTGAATTGAATTGGTGGCTCGCTGACAAGTTCTTAAAAAAGTAAATGTTTTTACTGCTGTCCAGTAAGATGGTAAAAATATGTTATGCTTGTAATAAATTCAGTTACTGGATCGCAAGACTATTATGGTACTTATTAATGCCTTAATATTAACTCTAGTATTTTCAATTCAAAACTTTGAAACATTTTATGGCTTGGACGAGGTGGGAGTGGCTAAGTGGTTGGAAAACCATTTTAGAGAATTTAATAAATTCAATTTATTGTTTGAAGGCATAATTTTAGCGGGTAATGTACCACGAACAGTTAAATAGAATGTCAAAGTTGCTTCAATAGGTTAAAGGATAAAATGCAGAGAGTCAAATTTCAATCAAAGACAACCTGCGAATGTGATATTTAGACATGCAAACAGTTTCATTGTATTCGATAACAAGCAAAATAACTTTAAATGACAAAGTCGACTCGAATATAAGTTGCATAAATAATAAATACTGAAAATGAGTGACGGTGTGAGTACACGCCACACATAAAAAATGAGAAACGGGAGAATTTAGAATGCAAAATTAATTCAAGTCGTAAGTTTGAATGCTCACGTCAACGTGAAAAAAATGTATACACACACACACGATTCTTGAAATCAAACGAGAAAGTGCAATGCACGTGGCGTCACCATTTCATAAAAGTAGTTTAAAAAATGAACGTATGCATGCATAATAGCTTATTATTATTATTATTATTATTATTATTATAAAAGCCCACATTTTCATGCCGAAAAAAAACAAAAAAATGCCTAGTGCCTTGTTCATCAGTCTTTCTTTTTAAATACGAGGAAATTTGCCATTACAGTCATTGCAAATTCACTAGTACCAACCTCCCTCATGAATAACTAAATATAAAGACCGAAAGCACAGTACAGGCTCTCTTCGGAGTCCCTACTTTCCTTCTTACTATTGCTTAACCCATGTTTTTTTATACTTTGCAAAAAGTTGAAATGTTGATTTTTGGTGTTTAGAACGGAGCTTCCTTGACTTCAGATAGTTTGGCATGATATGCAACGCATTAATAACAAGAAAAATGACTTTCGGAAGCTCACCAGGCGGCGGCGTATACATTGCAGCGAGAAAAAAAACAAGACAATTCTCCCGTATATTTCATAAATATACAGATTTGTGTAAATAAAGCCCTGCTAGACTGTGTGCTACGTTGAATTGTTTCCTTGATTAATTCAGAGTGCATATCAACATTTTGTATGTTTTGTAATATGCAAATGTTGAAAAAGGGAAATGAAGCGACAATTCAGACTAGTTGCTGGAAATTTGCAGTTTCAATAGAGCAAATACACCTTTTATTTATATATGCAAAATATAAATGCAAAGATCCGAGAATGTAAACATAACATACTCTATTTTATCAAAATGAAGAATCTTTCTTGCTTTCTATTACACGACTTTTCCTTTATGCCTTCTGCCAAGAGTGTGTACACAAAGTATCAAATACTAATCATGATTCAGCCAAAATGCTAATGTGAGCACACCGTTGTTACATAGTTCTCTTCCAGCATAAAACGGTAATAAAAAAAAGTACCGCGAAGAAGGAAAAGGCAGAGGGAACAATAGGGTTACAGTAAGTGGAACATGCATGTTTGCTTACTTCCCAAATGAAAGTATAACCACCACACACCTATGTATAATACCACTGACGGTGTCCAGAATAACTAATAATAATTTAATGGTAGTGCATACATTTTATGGTTGATTGTGATATATTAATATTGAATGTGTACATATTGTTAAAATGTTGTATAATATGTGATATGTTTTAGTATATGTTACAAGTATGCATTATGTGATAGGAAACAAAGGCTTTTTTTATTGTTGGACACACACACATAATATAATATATAATAATAACCCATTTGGCTGAAATTACAACTATGCACACTTACTTATTCCGCTACTACCCAGTAGCAGCAGAAAGGTAATTAAACTGGACAAAAGAAAGCTGCTGCTCTGTGAATGTTCTGTTGGAACGTGAAGGCAACTGACCAAAAATGCTACGTTATGTATCTACTTATTCAAATGATTTTATTGTTTATTGTACTACATATGTATTATGTTTCGCAACATGAGCACATTGTGAGCACTACATATTATTGTGAACGCAATGCTGCAAGCTTTTACATTACATTAGCTAATCGGTAGAATATGTAAATAGAAAATAACAATGGAACAAAATCACCCGTTCTCTCTCTCAGTCGCTCACTCTCTCTGCCTTTCTCACATATAATCATCATTATAATCACCATTATAATCCCGATCCCCCATGAACTGGAACGCCAGGCCAAGCTGTGGACATTCATCATTTATTTTATAGTAGCAGCAACAGCGCACAAACAACGTTACCACCACCACTGGCATGTACATGGGAAAAACAATGCACATTTTAACGATGTAGGAAAGGAAGTAAAAAACGAGTGAAAGCATATTTATTTGCTGGATATGTCCCTACCTACCTACTTACGTACCCGTCTCTCTACAGGGAGAAAGGCAGAGCAGGAAGTTTGTCCTTGAACAAAGGCAACAAAAAATTATACTTGCGTACCTACCCAAGAATAGTTTAGTTTATAGAATGGTGAACTAATAAAGCATTTGTCTTTGCTCGCTCTGCTCTCCACGGACTCATTTGCATTTAGGCTTTTAATTGGCCCCGCCATCACCATCCACATAACTGATGCCTTTTATGTCGATTCTATGTTCTTTCTCGGCAGCAGCCTCGCATTTTCGGATATTACTATACAAAAAAAAAATGTACGTGCATGAGTCACACAAAAATGCTGATTTATGTCGTTTTTTTTGGGCACTTGGTAGTACACGCAGCGGACGTGCGCGTGCACGACCTTACACGTAAAATATAAAGTATGAAATCGGTCATTTAAATTAAACAACAACAACAACAATATATATACAACAAACACGAGTGAGTAAGTAATGTGTGTGCACAAGTCATTTTTTTGCGTACATTTTAGGTAACATGACATATGATGAATGTATGCGCATTTTTATAGCGTACTAGTATTTGTTCATGTAAATGTATGCAAATGAATAAATGAAAAACGAGAGAAATGTAATAAATAGGTAATCATGCTTTGAAATCCACTTACAGGTTGTAATGCACGTCAGCAAGGTTCGTGCGGAAGTGAAGGGCTTTGCGATAAGCTTGCTCTGCTTCCTTGAGCCTCCCTTGATTACTCAACACGATACCCAGATTGCCCCAGGACTTGGGTGGGTTCACCTGTATGCCAGCCTTGTACAACTTTCCTTCATCCTCCCAGTCTTCATTTCTCCTAAGTGTTCTCAAGCTAAGCACAAGGAGTGACGTGATGACAGACGCCACAAACACTTTCCTCAGTCTCTTTTGTTTCTTTGCACTAATAACAGCACTACTACTTGTAGAACCACTGGAGCAAAACCCAGTAGCGGCTAAGGATTTACTTGTGCCTGCGAATCGGTGATGATGGCCTTGACCTCTGCTGCTGTGTCGTTGATGTTTTTGATGGTGATGGTGGTGGTGGTAGTAGTGATGGTGAGGCTTTTGTTGATGATGATTAGTGTGATGACATTGCAATCGATTCCAAACGTGCAATGAGAAATGATAGCTGGAATAGAAGAGATGCACAGCGTAGGGCAGATGATGCCTCACTTGATTTTGATATGGCGATGCTTTCTACGATGGATTCTGCCTCTGCAGTTGAACAGCTCATGCTGCCACAACTCCCACTGACGGTGTTGTTGATGATATTTGTATTTCCATAATGGTTGTAAGATAATGGGGCGGCTGTGGTGTTGGTAGTACCATTTTCAAATCCATTACTGCCGGTGGTTGTGCAGCCGTTACTAGTGACCCGATATCTGAAATTCTGATGCTGAACTGCTGTTGGTGGGGAGTTGCCGGAAGATCGATAGTGATTACTTCGACCCTGATGCCCATTGCTGATAAGACCATTGTATGCCTTTCTACTGCTCTTATTACTACTGCTACTGCTGCTAGTAGTGCTGCCGCTACAGCTGCTACCATTACTGCTCGTATCATCACAATCTCTTTCAGGCTCGTTTCCTCCAAAAAAGTCGAGATATCCTGGTGGTGATGGGGGAAGACCACTATCATCAGGAGCGGCAGCAGAACTACCGTCATTCCATATGGAATTGTTATTGTTGTGTTGATGCTGCTGTTGCTGCTTCCGACCAGAACCCATCCAGAGGTGGCAAACGTTACAATAGTCTTTCCGGTTTGGCCCAAATCCAACACTGTAGGGATATGTTGTTGTAGATATGTCGTCGGTGGTGGCGGTAGTCGAGATCGACGAGGGGAAAGTAGAGCCGGAAAAGCCTGACGATGTAATTGATGTGGTAGATGATGGCGACGGGTAGAGGCAGGAGGAGGAGGAGGATGATGTTGACGACGACGACCAAGTGGAAGACCATGGCCACCACTGTGACGGGGAAAAGTTTCCGGGTATGACACCATTACTATTATTACACCCAGTAGTACTGAAGTTGCTGCAACTACCGTTATGGATTGTAGAAGATCGCCCATTTAACAATATAAAGTTCTGGCGACTTCTCACATTTGTTGCTGCTCGCTTAGGTGTGTAGTGAGACGGTTGAGTCGGCAAGGTTGCTGGTGCATCTGCTTCTTGAGAATTTTTGAAGAGTTTTCGTACGAGGATATAGCCAGTTCGGAGAAGAATTCCGTAAAAAGAAAGGCTGATGAGATTTCTAAGCTCCCAGAAAGATTGTATCGGGGGTATGGCATCCATGGACCAGTCGTAGCTTAGTGGATGGGGGAAAATGATAAGGCCAAAGTTGAACACAGGAAGGAAGAGAAATGTTCCGAGACGAACCCAAAAGCTGGATTGATGGGATATGGAGTTGTCTGCTTTGGAAAACACGGGAGGCGCAAACTTTGGGCCCATTAGGCTCAGACGAAGGTACAACAAACTGAGACTGCTCAACGCGAGAAAAAGTAAGCTCCAGCAACATTCTAATCGAAAAATGGAAGGCCGCTCCTGCAATTCAGAAAAAAAACGAAAAAAAGTTATAGGTTTAATTATAAAAGTTACAAGACACAGCAAATTACAATTAATGATTTATTAACTATCATGGTGTGTGTAAAACCCATAACTATCTCAACTTTTAACTTAACTTTTGCTATGTTTTATCATCAAAAAGTAAAATATTTGTAGATACTTTAAGCATTTTTAATATCAAGAAAACTGCAACGTGAGACACAGTCAACAGTAATCACCACAACTATAAACATGATAAAAATGAGCATGCTCATTTTGATAAAAGCCACTAAAACCAAAAACAGTCATAACCAGTAAACAGTTAGTTTTCTCCGCCCTTGTCTTACTTTATGTGCAAATATTCCATCGCTGTTATGGTTTACCTAGTTTTATGCATTTTGTTAATCCGACTCCACTCCAATTTGATACGCTTTTTATACATGGTTCACAGAGAGAAAGCAACAAAACTACACTCAGCAACATATACATGCATGATCATGTACTATAAATAGATTTTTATGCACCAGGCACCAATCCAGAATCCTAAGAGCCAAATTGTATTACATGACTATGCTCCCTGTCTAATACTGTTTGTTGGCACACTAAAAATCTTACTTTTTTTTACAGCTTCAATCTCATCATTTCATATTCCATAAACATTCAACAAGAAGAGAGAAAAGGGCAACTCGGGTAGTAGCTTTCGTCATGCTTCAAAGCACTCTTTGCAACTTTTACTTTCCACACAAGTTTTTTCTATTTATATATGTATCTACACAACACTCTACAGCCAGCCAAAGCTGCTTAAAAAAACTCTGCTGCTGATACTGATGATGTGATGAACTTTACTTGTTCAACAGAAAAAAAAATCTTGAGAGATTGCTATATATATATTACTTTCCTTACAACAAATTTGCATCACGTCTGTGTTTAGCTGTTGTATTATGTAGTCAAATAAATATCGGATATCTTTTCAGAGAAAACATCAACAGCAGAAGCAGCATTACGGACCTATGCTTTATAAATCATCACCAGAATAAAAGTGTTCTGAAATCGTACTTTTTTTGTAGAATAAGAGTAGTATGTTTTCTATCTCTCTCTGGTGAATGCACTTTGTACACTTGAGTAATAGTCTGGTAAAAGTGCCAATGTGTGTGAAAGGTAAAGTGAAAGTAAAATAAACTTGTAAATAAAAATGAGTAAAAATATTGGCTACGTTTAAAATATTCAATGAGGAATATATTTTTACTTGAATTCTGCACAACTTTGAGTTGGGACAAGGAATGCAAAAAAAAAGTTTTGGTATGCGTGCTCATCTATTTATGAACTTATGTACGAATATGACTTGTCTGGCTGGAGCATAGTTTTTACTACAACAACAATAGGCATATCTAATGTATGCATATATTCCTCATTTATGGCCTCACAGTAAAGGTTCATATGACTTTAGCTATACTACTAGCTCATATTATATGCTCCACACTCCACACACATTTTCCCTTTTTTAGATGTTCCGGTGTTTCACCGGCTCTTCTTCTTCTTCTTCTTCGCATTTTCTTGACTGCATAAAGAGCAGCAGCGAGTAGTAGTAAAAACGAGGTTGAAAGAGAAAGTACTTTGGTAAATATAAGTCCCTCGAGATAACACTTGCTGCTGCTCCTGCTGCTGCAATATAGTATAGGGATATATGCTGGCGACTTATATATACATGCGTGTGTGGGATGAAACGAGTTAGTGAGAGAGAGAGAGAGAGTGTGTGGTGTGTGTGTGTGAAGGATTGTCGTAGGTAGGTATACCTGAACGTGTTCCACATATTTCCTCCCTCTTGCTCTCTCCACTTTCACATTAAATTTTGTTTTGTGTCTGGAGGACGGCAATGGCATGGAGCACGCAACAAAGTCATGCCATTTTTATACTACAAAACAACCTTTAAAACCAGTGCAGAGTTCCATTCCTTTTTCCTTCGTTAGGCGTAACATGACATGGGAAAAAATGCTCCATTTTTCTCAATTTTCGAACACTTGTATTATATTTACCTTTTACATTGTATATATTCGTACATACATAATCTACTTTCATTGTTTCCATAATATTGAAAATGGCTGTTGTGTGAGTGTGTGAATACCATAATAATAATAATAATAACATAAAGGGACTCCCACACAACTTTTTGGAGTTTAAATAAGGTTCAAAGCACTTTTGAGTGCATAAAAAAAGAAAGAGACACGAACGAGTAAAAGTATGCGCTCAGCTCACCTGATATAAATGTCTAGTTCTCACAAGGGATCGGACAAGATCATAGGTTGCACACACCAACAGAATGGTGATCCCTTGCTCTTTGGTCAGCATAGCGGCAGCAGCGAATCCCACTGCTGCAGTGAACCACAGGGCACACCGTAACCAAAAAATACAAATCACAGTAGAGCCGCCACCAAAAACACTACCAATAATACCACTGCCACTAACATCGAAAACACTACTACTGCTACCACCACTACCACCACAGTTGCTGCCCGTGTTGGTGGTTGTAGAGCTGGCGTTGTTTCTGTCACAAGCACTTCCTTTCACTTTTTGATATCCATTGCTCCCAGCAGATATACTAGTGGTTGTACTGCCGGTGACGTTGTCACTTGAAGCTTTTGTTGTGGTCACAATTCCAGCTGTTGATGAGGCGGACTTGACGTCGTCCCCCTCATTCTGGCTCACCACGAACATTTTCATCCGCAAGAGGAGAAATGAGCTGAAGCAGGTTAGAACATTGGTAAATCTCGTGAACAGACTTCCAAATCCAGTCAGCTGATGTTGATTATAGGAGTAGGGATTTTGAGGATGATGATGATGATAATAATGGTTATTTTGTACAGCCTTCTTGTTTTTGTTTGGGCACAGTGGTGAATGACTTCTACTGCTGTTGTTGCTGCTACTACTCTGATTATTATACTGGTTACTCTGATGATTCCTTTTGTTCCTAATGATAGCTGAATTGATTCTGGCCTTATCCCGGAATTTTACAAATTTTACATAACAAATGAAGGATAGAAGGGCAAACGCTGTCGAGCCGACATCAGCCCGACCCACCAGGCCTGCAACAGCTTCGGTGTGAATTGGATGTAAGGCAAAGAGGAGAGAAGACAAGAGAACAGTCAAGTTCCGGCTGCTGGTCACCTCCGTGAAACGCCCTTTCCTCTGACAGGAGCCTCCACTACCACCAACATATTTAGAGGGGTGATGATGATGATGATTGTAGTAAGGTCCATTGTTTGCTGAATTATTATTATTATTACTACTACTACAACTACTCGTGGTACTACTACTGCTGTTCACGCTGCATAGCGTGTTTAGGTACAGGCAACTCTTGGAGCAAAATATGAGACGCGCGACACGAACAAATAGCCATGTCGTTAATGTATGTAGAAGCACATTCGTCAGATGATATGGCCATGGGTTCAGTCCTGACAAGAGGAAATTTAAGCGGAAGGACAGGGTTGTAAGGGGACGGTACGACTTGTGACTTCCACTGTTTTCCAATGGCGTACCCCAAAAGTCATTTTGTAGCAGGTTGGACCATGGTGTTTCCGGTCGGATGTCAGGATTCGTGAGAATTGCTCGGCTGAAAATTGAAAAAAAGAATTCATATATAACAAAATACCAAAACATTTTTATTTTTTACTACAAATTTCATGTCTACTGATATACACAAGAAGATATACATGCATACATATTATTTAGGGGTAGGCTCATACAGAATTTAATAACCATTTCTTTTGTTTTTGCTCAAAGTTACATAACGTATCATTATGCGCCTATTTTTTCACTCAACTCAACTCATCATTTGCCTTGACTGTATGGTAACGAATGGCTTCATATTACAATAGAGCACGCCTTTTCTCCAAACATTTTAGCATAACCGAGAGAAAAAAAAATGTCGAGCAACTACTCCTCTTGTGAATGTCAAAAGGAGGAAAGATAGAGCTCACTCATTTACTTACTCGCCGTGATATATTCATTGGAAAAGTTGTGTGTATGTTTACCATTGTTATTGTTCTTTTTAAAACGAATACAGGGAAAGAGAAAGCATCGTCAACCATGCATATAATGCATGCATGCATTCACGCGCAACGAATTTCATTTTCATTCATTTCCCTAAAATTTACGATTACGATTACTAAAGTTTTGATATTACGGATGTGATGTAGTAGTATACACGTATAAGTATATCTATAATATTAATAACTATACCTACATCTGTTTATTATGCTGGTTCTGGCGAATGAATATAGGAAAATGTTTCTCATTACTGCTGCTGTCCTTTTAGTTGCTTGTTGTTGTCCTGAAAAGTTTCTCTACACACAGTAGTTTTTGGTGTAGCAGTGTATGATGTGCTCAGCAAACCCGTTTCCTTTCCCTTTCTCCTCTGTGGCAAAATATTATACAGTTTTTGTTTGCATTCATGCCGTGCTGTTGTGAAGGAGGTGCAGTTATAATAATAAGCTGGAAAAGTGGAAAACACAAAAGCTTCACAAGAAGAATAGCGAAGTGGCAGAGAATGATAATAATAATAATGATCATCATCATCATAATGACAGCGAGAGCATGAGCATAATAATATAGATAGATAGGGAAAATGAGAGAGAGAGAGAGAGGGAGAAAGAGAAAGGCACAATTCCTTTCAGAGAGGAGACCCACTACCGTGCTATTCAATTCAGTTCAGAGAACTGACATAAGATGCTTCATATAGAATCGTACAAGCAACACTGCAATGTTTGTATATGATACGCTTACGCAGAAAAAAAAAGTTCTGCTATGTAGTTTTTTTTAATACATTATAGAAAATATGAAACGACATGGAGAATGAGGAGGGAACAAAGGCGACACTTTTTGTTATTGTTATGTTGGAAAATGAGTGAGAAGGGATAAAAAATGCTGCTGTGATTATTATTATTATTATGATATTGGTTGGTTGTTGTATGACGTTTGGATAGAAAGGAGTTTTAATATATATTATAAGTGGGATTCTCATAGCTGGGAGCGAGAAGAATAGTCAAGAAGAACAGCGGAGAAGGTCTCACCAAAATGAGAACTTTTACTTTGTGATATTGCACTTCAACTGTAAGTGTAGAATTGAGCATGTATAAATTTTCTGATGTGTAGATTTTGAAAGGTTTTCATTAGTGCTAACACAATTTTTTTTAATACGGCCACAAATAATTTAAAGAAACCAGGTAGAATTCACTGTTCCGACTGAAAGGGTAACGATAAGGCTTGGATTTTCTTCTTAAGAAGTATGTGATTTACGAATAATTCATAATGATTGTGTATGTTGCATTCCATAATCAACGTAAACAGTATTTGACTAGTGAGTCATATAAATGTTTTAGCAACAAACACCTCTCTGTTGTAATAAATAATAATTGTTTAGCGGTAGCTAGTGAATTTTATGCAATTTATTAGGTCATTCCTTCCTTTTCTTGACATGCTGTCCTTGTCACGTCTCACTAGCATATTAATATAATATTTTTGCAGAAAAGTCACTGCAATATATAAAGCATCAAGTATATATATATATTGAAAAACAAAATGAATACCTTTGTAATAGCATACCACTCAATTGTGTTGTCAATTAACATTTTGAGGCTGCACTACGCTTTGACAGTTTTCTTTCATACCGGAAATTATGATAAGTAGGTTTGAATGAAATATAGGGCAATACAAAATGCCACTCAGAGGTTTGCTCATTTTACTTGAAGTATGAAATATAACTACTTTTATTTACTGTAAACAATCATTCTACTTATTCTGTCATGCTTCAGAGTAACAAGAATTTTCATCATTAGATTCTGACGCATGTTCCATTTTGTTTGTTGTTTTCTAACTTGAATTGTTTTTTAAAAAATTGTTGCATTTATTGCGTTTAATTATTCGAATATAAAAATGTCTATAAAATGTTTAATTGCATTTTACAGTACAAAAAATATATAGTACAAGGTATCAATGTGCAGAACACTGGCTGAATACGTGCAAAGGATGCCAATATGCCTGAAGCATGTAAAAGTATTACATGTGTGCAAGTTTGTCGCTTGTTCTATTTCGCTCTATTATTCACGCACAAATTCTTTCTTTAACTAACTCGGCAAGAAGTTTTTTTTTCAACTTTACCCTCTTCCAAATAAAAGCCCTGCAGCAAAATGCTTGTTCCTACTTCTCCTCACTTTGTGTTAGTTTTTTTCTCAAGACTTGTTTTTTACAGTTTTTCATTCTCCTTTCCATTCCAACATATTATTTCAAATGCGTATGCATACGTAATTTCAAGAATGAAAGAAAGTGGTCTGCATGGGTGTACATGTATTTATAGAATCTCCTCTATTCGCTTTCGTAACAGTATCAGTGACAGCAACATGAGTGTACTAGTATGAATATTATGAGGGCATTCAAGTAAAAACCAGTTTTTAGGTATCAGCCTGCTTTTTTTATATTCCATACTGCTGGAATGGCAATCACAAACAACATACTCGGTGTTGCTGTCACGAAAAGATACTTCTTTATTTTCATTCGTCGTCGCCCTTCTTTTTTTCATCGCAAAAATAAGAAGAAAAAATCTACATAAGGTGCGTGCATTCTACTCTAACACGCCAATACTATATGCTTTTACTTTTGCTGCATGAAGAAAATGATGTACCATATGATACTACAAAGTAACGATTATATGCCGGGTATAGAGAAAAATGAAATGAAATAGTCAGCAGGACGGAAGAGAGAGAGAGAGAGAGAGATTCAGTGAATGCATAAGTAGACACAATGGAATCGAATCAGATACTGTAACAACTTTAAGCTACTTTATAGCAGGTGGTAAAGGGATATGCACAAGTATGACGGGTAGAGGCAGTAACAGTAATGAACATTCATGTGGCTGTAAAACAGAATGTTGTGACTGTGACGCAATTCAGAAAATGTATTTTTATGCGATGCGACGACGACGACGACTAGAATAGAACAGAAGAGCAGCAGTAGTAGTAGTAGGAAGGAGGAGGAGGACAACGAGAACGACGTGCTCAAAAAGGCACGCCAGCTTTCTTCACTCCTTTCATTTTACTGCTGATGTTGTGTGAGGCAATGATGATATTGAATACAAAAGTGGATCGTCGAGGAAAATGAGTGCGACGAGATATGTATACATACCTATACCGACGCACATCATACAATAATAACAAAGGCAGCCATACTAAACTTCCAAGATATTTTCTTGTCTTTTGTACTATACTGTCGTTTGTGTGTGTGTGTGTGTTTGTGTTGCCGTTACAGCTCCGGGTTTTTTTTGTCGTTTTCAGCTATGTTTTCGGCAACATCTTTGCTTATTATATGTGTGTGTGTGTATGCTGCAGATTTGGAACACACGTAGTAAGAGAATGGGATTGGATTGAAGTAAGTAGGGGAAAAAATAAAAAAATGTGACTTGGCTAGAAGGACACAGACACAAAACTAGTTTTTTTTTTGGTGCTTTGTCACATCTGTTACCCCTTTTTATCTTCTGGCATTCAATTCTCATTTTGTACATGTATTTTTGTACAACAACACCAGAGCAGAGTGAAAGTATACTATGCTGTTGTCAAGAAGAGTTTTTAAAAAGAAATACAAACTGCTCACTCCTATCCTATAGATATGAAAAAATAAGTAAATATCAATTTCAGATAACCATATACCTAATTTTTTACGTAGTTGCTTTGTTTTTTAAAATTTTGCACACGATTTACGATTGCATCTCACCGTTCGATATAATATCCCCCTTCAGAGTCAGAGTGTTTGTGTTTCAAATATACCTACATGCCCAAGTATATAATTGAATTTTATTCAGAAAAATGCAATGCACTGTAGCATTTTCCAACGAATCACAAATGCTATATCAAGATACGCATTAAGCAATTTGATTGTTGCAGTCAACATTCTTTAAAAGTTTTTGACTAATGCTATTTCTTTGTAGCATTCATTCATGCCAAACAATGAAAGGATAATGTAAGGGTGGCCATGGCCAATCAATTTCTTTTGAAGTTTGAAAGAGAGAGAGACGAGAAAGCCGAGAAATATTTCTCATTTTTTGCCCACAAAAAAAGATTAGATTTATTTCATATAGTACATCAAGCGGTGGTGCGGTGTAGCATCAATGGTGATGCGGTGTAGCATCAATATTATATAATAATGACTTATGATATGTGCTTCTTTTATCTTTCACTTGACTTCCAGTAGTAGTGGTACAAGATGCACATTACACTCATAACATTATATACCCGTAAGACATACAACATATGAATTTTCATCCATTACTTCACCCCCCCCCTCTTCCCCCTCACTCTCCATCGTCCAAAAAATACCAAGGATGTAACTAACCAATCAACAATTCACCAAAAAAAAAAAAGTACTGAATCGGTATTTTGTTCCAACTTTTATATAATCTAATCTCCCTTACTTTGATACTGCACACACACACACACACACTGGTAACAATTCTTTCGGTTGTGATATTGCTCTTGCTGGATTTTATGACGGTACACGCGTACATAATAATATCGAGAAATGTAACTACATCGTCATCATCATCATCACATTGCTTCTTTTCTTATTACATTTCCTTGAATTTCCCGTTATTTCGGATTTTTTTTTTCGTGTGTTTTTCCTTTGATATCACCACTAACTGGATTGCATCTGAGGAGGAAAACAACAGGATAACTAGAAATGGCCATTAAAGGTCCATTATAAATGTTCCCTTCCTCCCGTCGCATACAACATTATTTTATATTCCAACTCCACTCCCCATTTCCAATTTATCCTTTTGCTACTTTTCCTTGTGTGCTTCATCTTCTTTTTTTTCTTTTTTTTGTTCCCCATCACATTTTTTTCTGTAAGTAATTCCATTTAGTACCGTCTAGTGTAATAATAACGCTGTGTGCAATAAGGTTGTATAGAGTGACGGCAAATATGTTGGATAAGAATGATTTCCGTGAGCTTTTATAACCATAAAGATTGCCGTGTATATGAATGAAAGCGGTTTTCTTATGTGCACTTCCATCGCCACACCATAACTAAAAATTCTTTCACATTTATTTGATGCCGATTGAGCTATCACACAAGCCGCAGGGATCATAATAATCTCTGTGAATGTTCCTCCAAGATGCATTTATTACTTTGGAATGAATGACTATTCCATTTACCACTGAGTTTTCTCTCTTTCTCTGATAATAGCTTTTTGTTCGCTGCTGATGCTGATCTTTGGTGGAAGCTCCCACATAGTCACACATATAAATACATAGCGTCAAGAAAATGAATGAAAAATTCGATTCTCGACAATTTTTTTTATTGAAGAAATTAAGGAAAATGTAACCATTTGCTTCTGTTCAAATGAGTTTTCTCAATTCCCTTTTAAAATTTCCTATTCTTTCCCGTGTTTAGATTCAGAAGAAAAACAAAAAAATCGGATTGTACATCAGTGAAAAAGCAAACTCAGCTGGAGGCAGAAACTGTAATAGTCACACACACACACGCACAATCATTTTCTAAAAGCAAAAACATTATACTCAATTCATCCATTCATTTCAATCCTCAATCATTCATCCTTTCATTAATTCGGTTGCTTGAAATAATGACATCACCCACCGCTGACGGCTGCTGACTATACACTTGTGCTACAAACAACTTCAGCCCAAAACTTGTATATTTGATAACGCACTCTACCAAAACTTTCAATGGCGGAGCAGGGTGTCCCCTTTTTCCAATTTCCAGTTTGTATTCATGATTCATAGCAGCAGAAGCAGAGGGGAAAACAAAAGAATGCCAATGAAAATACGGGAATAATAAGGTTCAAAGAACAGTAGACAAGAAAAAGAAGAAAAATAAAATACCCGAGGAGAAAATCATATTAAATACCAATGATCAAGCCGTGCCACATGTCAGAAAGAGGAAGGCGTACTAAATTTTCCCCATCATCACATATGGACATATTATATACATACATAACCACCACGCACGCACACACACACATGCTCAGAAATAACTTCAGCTTCACTATCTTTCTACAACATATAAATACATATATATTCATTGCTATCTTACTTTACTCTATCAATTTCCCAGCAGGATGGATAATACCGTTCCATCATCGTCAGCTGAAGAAAGAAAATACTCATTCCAATGTAAATCATATTTTTTTGGAAGTATAATCATCATCATCATCATCTTGATAGAATGATGATGAGATGGCAGCTGATGATAAATTGATGTGCTTGTGTGGTCACATGAGCATAATAGCCGAAAAAATTAATCGGAAACCACAAACCATCGATTTTTTATGTTTTATGTATATTTTTTTAATGTTATATATGCTTCACCGCATCTATAAACGGTATTGGAATTCGGTTTATAAAAGGTTAAATTCTTTCTAAACATTTGTATATCTTTAAATTAAGACTTTTCTTTATACTTTTTTTATAAAAAAATTATTGATCATCATAGCACTTTCCAATTGTTAAAGCTGACATTCTCAAAAGTGTACAATTTATTCATTACTGGTGAGTTATGCAACCATATCACCACCTTCACCAACTCTCTTTTTTTACTTGTTATCTAACATTTCCAACATTTTTCCGTTCCATTCAAAACTCAACTCATTTTATTCTTCAGAAAACAGCATGCTTGTTATAAATTTACTCAGCCTTTTCTTTTCTTCTTCTTCTCCAGCA